>JAXCGZ010005677.1:10000-57500 GCA_037179515.1 Halocaridina rubra
GTTCCAGTAGATGATGTTTTACAGTTCCTTAGCATTAAACTGATTCCCTTTGCCGAGTATTTTCCACTAGGTCTTGAAAAAAAATGGATTTACTTAAGTTATACATCACTAATAATGTATTTTCCTTTAATGGTGGTTTTTAGAAACAAAAATTTGGATGTAGTATGGGAAGCCCCTTGTTCCCCCTTCTGGCTAACTTGTATATGGAGTTCTTTGAGACAAAGATGCTAGTCAGCTTTTAAGTCCAAAGAAATGATATGGTTGCAAAAGGCAGACGATATACTTTTCATATTGGGACTCCCGTTGTGGAGAATTTGACGTTTTTTAATAAGCTTAATGATTTAGTCCCTAGCATCAAGTTTAAAACCGAATGGGAATCGGATGGCAAGTTACCATTTTTGGATGTCTTAATTATGAGAGAGCCCAACAAATACTCATATACTGTCCATAGGAAGAAAACTTTCTCTGTCTCTTATGTACACTTTCTAAGTTATCATGCTTTGTCTGTCAAAACTGGTGTTGCATGCAATCTTTTCCTAAGAGGTCTTAGAGTGTGTTCCACTCATCATTTGCAATACGAATTCAAATTAATCCGAAAACAATTAGAAAGTCTCATGTATCCAGCGTATGTAATTGAAAAAGCAATTAACAAAACAAATAAAATATATTATAATGGGCCGGCACAACAGTCAGAAATAAGCTTTGCAAATACGATTAAAATACCCTATTTAGAAAATATTAAAAATCTTAGTGATCAATTAGGCAGATGTAATCCTTTTATATTTAATTATCCAAAAACAATTGGTTCTTCACTTATTAACCCATATCAAAATAAAAAAGCTTTATAAGCAGGGATTTATAAAATTGATTGCAGTTCCTGCAATAAATCTTAAATAGGTCAAACTGGTCCTTCGCTATGCCAAAGAATATCTGAGCATAAAAGAGCAGTGTGATGTGGTGCTGAAAGTTCTGCTTTATTTGTGCATATGCGAGATACTGGTCACCATATTAATTGGAGTGAGTCCTCATTGCTATATAAGAGTAATTGCCAATACAGGAGAAAGATACTTGAAGCAGCCATTATAGAAGAATCAGAAACCTTAAATTTATCTTATGGACAGTGGAGATCTGACATTGTGGATGAAGCAATATTAAAAGATCTCATTAAGAAGATTATGTCAAATGACCGTCCACCTGACCTGAGGTCTGAAGATAATTCCATCGTGGATTCTCCTGGCAATCGTAGCTAGCATCTCTCCCCCCAATATTCTTTATCCAGAGCTCTGTATATATCAATTCACTTGTACATGAAGAGGACTGAAGTCCAGACGTAATATACAGTATGGTACATCTTCGCTTCTTTTTGTGTTTTATTTATGGGAATTTTTTTGCTTATATATATATATATATATATATATATATATATATATATATATATATATATATATATATATATATATATATATATATATATATATATATATATATATATATATATATATATATAAGTTAGGAAAAGGCACAGTCAAGAAAACAACGTGAGAAATATGTAAAGTACTAATTAAATTTGTGACCTAATCTTGCCACCTTTACATATTACTTTGAGAAGGTATCTCTGTCAGTTATACAGAGAAGATATGAGAAGTGGCCACCGTGACCTGGTGGTAACTCGCTCAACTCTATTTTGTCAGGTCGTAGGTTCGAGACCTGACACTGAGGTTAAAAAAGGCATCCACTGTAGGTAACATTCGAACTTGCCAAAATCATAGTCCTTCAAAAGAAGACACCGTCCTAATCATTAATAGAAAAGGGAGTCTGTGACCTAAAATAGGACGATCATCATCATCATCATCATCATCATGATGCAGAGAAGTCATGAAGAATCAGGCAGTGGGTCTCATAGACCTACAAATATAGAATGTAGTGATGGCTCAGTGATGTACTATATTTGATAATGGCGAAATTGGCAACCCTCACTTTCCCCGAGTCAAGGACCTCAAAGCACAAGCATAAATAATTTTTTTGTGTAGAAAACTTGTCATTAAAGTCTACCTAGGAAGACAATTAAAAAAAGAAATTAACGGTCTCAGTTCGTGAACTTTGAAGCAGACCACTTCAAACATTGATGGACCAAAAGCTTAGAACTAACATCCTAAAATCGTATCTCACATTAGGAACATCTCGACTGATACAGAATTTGGTTTAAAAATATATATTGCGAAGAACTGGAAAGGATTTGAGAAAGGGGAAGCAAGTAAATGGCGACTGGAAGGGTTGGAAAAATATTTCCTTTTCATCCATGAATTTTATTTAAAAAAAAACAGATTTGCTCGTAGGTGCCTAAGACGGCAGATGGGGAAAGACTTTCGTATGAATATGTGTGTGAATGTCGCTAACGTAAAAGATATTGTTTTGAAATTAATAGAATTATTAGATACAACATATACAAAGATGTATGGGAGGACAGCAGGGCTAATACAAAAGTGACAGATTTGTTCAAAATATTATTAGAGGCAGAAACATTGTTCGACATCATTAGAAATCATATATCACCTTATTGAGGATTTAAAATCCTTATAAGAGGGAATATGGCTTTGGTATATGGATGGATGTTGTTGTATAACGACTAGAGACTATTTTTTTAACCAGGTCTTAAGTGATGGGTAGCCAGAATGACTTTCATCAGGCTTTATTAAACTAATGGTTTTCTTGAATAAGAGCATTAGTCAGTCATATTCTCATTGGTAGTGTGATATTCGCCAAACAGACACAAAAAAATACACACAAAAAAGATTAAAATTTAAATAGATATTATGCACATATGTATAGGCATTATATACTTCAAATATTGGATTCAACTGTTTGGCATAAAACTGATGTTCTTCAAGATTAGGAAATCAGATCTGAATTTCATTAGTTGCATCTTACATTTTCAATGGGAATGAAGTGGTATGATTGCTTCACCTACATCTATCTCATATATATATATATATATATATATATATATATATATATATATATATATATATATATATATATATATATATATATATATATATATATATATATATATATATATATATATATATATATATATATATATATATATATATATATATATATATATATATATGGCTTCTAGGTCGTATTTGTAATTGTTTATAAACAGATTCCTACTTACAGAGGAATGCTGTATTATTTACTTTTGATCTATAGAACACAAAGGTGTTTCTTAGTTTGTAACTTGGAATAGAAATGTTGCCAGTTGATTGCAATTTTAAGATGTATATGCACCTGGGGAACTGGAATACTGCAGATATTCAAGGACATCGTTTTACTGATACAGGGGAGACAACAGTACTTTTTTTTTTAAATAATGCTTTATGCAGAGAAATAACTCTGTCATCCTTTGAATACTTGGCTTGAGTACTTGTTGTAGTAAATGCTAGTTTTTGGTATTTGATATAGACGTGTATTTACAAATAGAATTATCCTTTGGGTATATTTGTTCATATTTATCTTAACAGCCAATATCCTTTCTTTCATATTGTCTCTTTAACTATTTTTCTCAACAGCCTATTACCCTCATTTCCATGTGAGTGTTTCTTTTTTAATTATTTTTCCTTCAACAGTCTATTGCCCTCTCGTTCACGTGAGTATTTCTTTTTACTTATTTTTCTCAGCAGCCAAGTTCCATCATTTATTGTTTCTTATATATTTTTTTTTCTCGACGGCCTCTCAACTTATTATTCATGTTAAAGTGTTTTCACATATTTATATTTATTAACTTCCTGTTTTCTTCTTCTCATATTGGCGTTTATATTTTTTTTCTTAGAAACCTAAAAGCTTTTTCATGTCTGAGTTTTCATTACTTTGTTTGTTTCAGTAGCGTACTACCATCTTTTCACATGTAAATACGATATTCAATTTATTCTTCCCAACAGCCTTTTGCTTTTTGCTGTTTGAGGTCTCTTTATTTTCTTTACAATCTATTTGTCCGAATATCTCAAGAGCCTTTATTAATTTTTCAATGTAAAGTTGATATATACAATTTTTCCCTGGATAACCTGTGTCTTTCATTTTCAGGTAAATATCACCGCAAAAATTCGCTAAAAGTGGGTCTTATTATTTTTAAGGAAGATTGCACATGCAAGTAGGACTTGCATTGTGACAATTTTTGTGACAATTATTATCGCTCGAACTCTTAAAGAGAGGTAATGGGATACATGACGAAAATTTTATGAGTATGTATATGACTTGTGGAGAACGTACAGCTCTCAAGATCGTTTAAATAAAGTTTATTAACATGTTCATATAAATGTTATAATTCTTTCAAAATCGTTAAAATTTGGTTAATACTATCAAAATATTACAGGAAAGAATCACATCGGTTGGCAAAATTAGAATATTCCTATTATATTCATAATGCAGTATTTTTATTATATTTTTATGTATTCTCAATATGGACATTCCTTCCCATATCGCCTCGTCACTAAAAAAAAAAATATTTATTTTGCTAAACTCAAAAGAAATTAAATGATCACTAAAGAATACAGCAAGTAGATAGAAAAACAAAAACAAATATAAGCATATAAATAATCAGTGGGGAACCATTTGCATCTACAAGAATTACATCTCATACAATTTTGTCAATTGTAATGAATGGTTCAAGGGAAATTGTCGAAGGATAAAATGTGAAAGAATTGAGAAAATATTCTTAAGCTTAAGTAACAGAACATAAATATCTTACAGATTTATGTTTTATAATTAAGTAAAGTAATAATGACCTTTTCATAGTTTTTCTCTATGAAAATATGAATATTCATAAGAGACCAAATATCTCGTGAAATCTGATGACAATATCAGGAATTCCATTTCCTTCGTTCCTTTGTGGACACACCACTTGCATTTGCATAAGGAAATCTCTCTCTCTCTCTCTCTCTCTCTCTCTCTCTCTCTCTCTCTCTCTCTCTCTCTCTCTCTCTCTCTCTCTCTCTCTCTCTCTCTCTCTCCCTCTCTCTCTCTCTCTCTCTCTCTCTCTCTCTCTCTCTCTCTCTCTCATCTATCTATCTGTCAATTTATCTTTATTTATTTATCTGTCTATCTATCACCATATAATAACGAGGAACTGCATATTCTTCCCTGATTAACAGACTATATACTGAAGAGAGAGAGAGAGAGAGAGAGAGAGAGAGAGAGAGAGAGAGAGAGAGAGAGAGAGAGAGAAAGAGAGAGAGAGAGAGAGAGAGAGAGAGAGAGAGAAGAGAAAAAATGGCTATTCATTTTTAAGTTCTTTAACAGTGTATGTAATTAGGCAAGCTCTCTGAGAACCCTTTTTTCCTATATTTTATTGTAAAGGAATTTCAGAGAAAGCTTTTAAAATAATCCTACTCAGAGACAGCTTGAATTAAATATACTCTTCAATCAAAGGTTCTCTCTATAAAAATTAGAACACGACACATTCGATATGAAAATCCGATTTGGGTCTCTGTGAAAAGGAAGCCTGCGACGGCTTACAACATTCCAAACCTTCAGGAGAGTCTCATGGGACGCCGTCGACCTCACAACAAAGGGCATGGCAGAGAAGTTTATTAAAGAAAAGTTTTTAAAGTGGAAATTTCCCTTAGACGCTCGACTTAAGAAGTTTTACATAAGGGTCCTCTCAAGTATTTAAGTTGGAATGTAATCTATGTAGTAAGTTGACCCATGGCATCAAGCGCCCATTGCGATGCTACAGCTGGAGGATCTTGTGGACTTAAATAAGACTGGCCATAGCAGTTTGATGTTAAGTCTTCCTTCAGTTACGGTTCTTTTTCTATGCCTACATCAACATCGAATATTCTTGGATATTCGTTACACATGTCTTATTATCCCTTCACATCTGACAAGTCACAATACTCTCCATCTCTATTTCTCTTTATGTTTTCTTCGTGCCCAGGCTAGATGAGGGTAGATTTTGTTTTTGCCTGTCCTGGTGTCACAATCATAAAAAAAGCACTTTCCAACACAGCAGCCGAGAGGCTATAATAATCACAACATTTCTAAATACTTTACTGCTTCTCTGTCTTGTATTGCTTTCTGCCACAATCTGTCTGATGCGTATTGTGTACCCAAATATCCAAACGACCATAGAATAAAAAAAACAAAACAAAAAAAGCATGATAATTTAGAGAGTAAATTCAAAGAACAGAAAAGTGTTTTTTTGCAAGGAAAAGATTAGTGATTTTTACAATCATTTAGAAGTTTGTGAATTGTAAAAAAAATTTCAAGAAAAAATAGTCATTGAGCAGAATTTAGTTGGACTCTAACTTAACAAAGGTATAATAAAATAGCTCTGGCATAACCTGACTGAAAAAATCAGTGGTTTACTATCATTTAGAGAATTTAACTGTCTTAGATATTTTCAGGATTACTTCTGCCTAATTGATCACTAAGAAATTTAATATTTTCTAAATAGGGTATTTTAATTGTATTAGTAGAGTTTATTTTTGACTGTTCTGTCGGCCCATTATAAAATATTTTGATTGCTTTGTTAATTTTTTTTTCGATTACATGCGCGGGATACATGAGACTTTCTAATTGTTGGCGGATTAATTTGAATTCGTATTTCAAATGATGAGTGGAACACACTCTAAGACCTCTTAGGAAAAGATTGCATGCAACACCAGTTTTTACAGACAAAGCATGATAACTTAGAAAGTGTACATAAGAGACAGAGAAAGTATTCTTCCTATAGACAGTAAATGAATATTTGTTGGGTTCTCTCATAACTAAGACATCCAAAAATGGTAGCTTGCCATGAGATTCCCATTCGGTTTTAAACTTGATGCTAGAGGCTATATCATTAAGTTTATTAAAAAATGTGTCAAATTTTTCCCAACGGGAGTCCCAATATGAAAATATATCATCTTCATATCGCAACCATATCATTTCTTTGGGCTTAATGTTGACTAGAATCTCTGTCTCAAAAAACTCCATATACAAGTTGGCCAGAAGGGGGGACAAGGGGCTTCCCATACTACATCCAAATTTTTGCTTGTAAAAGCTACCATTAAAAGAAAATGCATTATTAGTGACGCATAACTTAAGTAAATCCATGGTTTTTTCAAGACCTAGTGGAAAATGCCTGGCAAAGGGAATCAGTTTAACGCTAAGGAACTGTAAAACATCATCTACTGGAACTTTAGTGAACAAAGATTCTACGTCTAAACTAAGGAGCTTTACATTACTTAAGAGAATATTTGAGTTATTAAATTATTTAATAAAATCTTCAGACTCTTTAAGATGAGATGAAGAAAATGATCCCAAAAAGGGGGAAAGCAGACTTGCCAGCCACTTGGAAATCTTATATATGAAAGAACCCTTGCATGATATTATATGTAGCTAGCATCTTTCCCCACCTTTATCAAGAGCTTTGTATAAATTGATTCATTGGTACCTGAAGAGGACTGGAGTCCAGTCGTAATATATAATACATCTTCGCTTCTTTTTGTGTTTTATTTATGGGCCTTTTTTTTTGCTTCATATTGTGCTGTGATATAACAGTTTATTTTGCATATATATATATATATATATATATATATATATATATATATATATATATATATATATATATATATATATATATATATATATATATATATATATATATATATATGTGTGTGTGTGTGTGTGTGTGTGTGTGTGTGTGTGTGTGTGTGTGTGTGTGTGTGTGTGTGTGTGTGTGTGTGTGTGTGTGTGTGTGTGTGTGTGATTACCTAATTGTGATTACCTAATTGTGTTTACGGGAAAGAGCCCAAAGCTCGTATCTTCCCGTCTCCTGATCGGTTCCATTTTTAGACTTAGTGATACTTATCATACCTGTCCTTAAAACTATGGATTGAGATAGCATTAACTACCTCCTCGCTTAGCGAATTCCAATTATCAACTACTCTTACACTGAAAAAGTATTTCCTTACATCCTGCAAACAAGTTTTCTTACGAAGCTTCAAACTATGACCTCTAGTTCTAGAGCCAGCCATATCGAAATATCGATCCCTATCCACTCTATCATAACCATGAAGGAATTTAAAGACTGTCACCATATCCCCCCTTACTCTTCTAGCTTCGAGTGATGGCAAGTCTAATTCCCTCAGCCTCTCATCATAACCGAGATTGCGTATTTCTGGCACCAGTTTCGTGGCATGTCTTTGAACTTTTTCAAGCTTAGCTATGTGCTTTTTCAAGTGCGGATTCCAAAAGGGGGCTGCATATTCGAGTTTTGGCCTCACATAGGTTACATAAATATTTCTGAACATTTCCTTGTCCATGTGCCTGAAGGCTACCCTTACATTTGATAAGAATGCATATGCTGCCCTTACTACGCCATTTATATGTATTTCTGGAGACAAATCTGCCAGTATGTTTACTCCTAGATCTCTCTCATTTTCTGTCTCTTGAAGTTGTACTCCAGCCACCGAGTAGTCAAGCTTGGGCCTTCTTGCACTTGTACCCATTCTCATTACCTTACATTTTGAAGTATTGAATTTCATTAGCCACTTTTCTGACCACTCATGCAGATTATTTAGATCCTCCTGAAGTTCTCTACCATTGTTCTCGTTTTTTACTTTCTTCACAATCTTTGCATCATCTGCAAACATATTCATGAATGAATTTACAGACTCTGGTAGGTCATTTACATATACAAGGAACAAAAGTGGCCCTAAAACTGAACCCTGTGGAACTCCACTACTAACTCTTCTCCATTCAGACACTGAGTGTCTTACTCTAACCCTCTGTTCCCTTCCTTCTAAGTAAGTTTTTATCCATTCCAAAACATTTCCACCTATTCTAGCCATTGATTGCAGCTTCCTAATAAGTCTCCCATGTGGAACAGTGTCAAACGCTTTCTGGAAGTCTAGGAATATGCAATCTGCCCAGCCCTCTCTTTCCTGTAAGATTTGGCTTACCTCATCATAAAATTCTAATAAGTTTGTTACTGTTGATCTACCTTCTCTGAAGCCATGTTGCCTCACTGACAAAAAGTTGAAGGATTCCAAGTGAAGAGAGATATGTTTCCTTAGTAGTTTCTCCATAAGTTTGCAAACTATGCTGGTCAAGGAAACTGGTCTATAGTTCAGAGCCGTATCCCTCCTTCCCTTTTTGAAGATAGGTATCACATTTGCTTGTTTCCAGCATCTTGGAATCTCCCCCGACTCCAGTGACTCCTTAAATATGATACTTAGTGCCACTGATATTGTGTTTGCGCATTTTTTAAGCACATGAGGGGATATGTCATCAGGACCTGTAGCTTTATGAACATCTAAATCCATCAGCGCTTTGCATACCTCTGTGGCTGTAAGGTTGATGTTCTCTAATACCGGCCCTTGAGCTTCTATCACTGCAATCTGAGGGGGTGGGGTATTTTCTACTGTAAATACTGACTGAAACTCCTTGTTCAATTCTTTGCAGATCTCTTCGTCCGTCTCAGTGATGCTTCCATCCGCTCTCTTTAGCCTTAAAACCTGTTCTTTTACCTTCAGTTTTCCTCTGATAAAGCTGTGGAAAAGCTTGGGATTTTCTTTAGCCTTCCTGGTGATGTCCCTCTCATAATCTCTCTCTGCCTCTCTCCTTTTACTTAGGTAGTCATTTCTTGCTCTTTTGTAGGTTTGCCAGGCATTTATGTTTTTTCTCCTCCTATACCTTTTCCAGCATTTGTCTCTCCACTCCTTAGCTCTTTTACACCCATTATCGAACCATTTCTCTCTGGCATGAATTACACCTACTTTGGTGACAGGTATGCAGCAATCTACTATCTTCCCATATTTCTCACAAAAGATGTCATACATTTCTTGTACAGATTTGTTGTAAAATAAGGTTCTCCAGTCAATAACTGCAAAAAGCTCATTCATTTTGATGTAATCTCCTTTCGGATAGTTCCTCCTCATGTCCTCAGTGCCTCTACTCTCAGGAAGAATGTCTTCAATGATATACTCCATCAACAACACACAGTGGTCACTCTTTCCAATTGGTGGTTCATACTCAATATTTTCAATATCCAACACATTATCTGTGAACACTAGATCAAGTAGTGATGGCTCATCCCCACCCCTGGCTCTTGTTGGTTCCATTACATGTTGGTGTAGGAAATTCCTCTTGTACGCAATCTAGGAATCTTGCCCCAAATGAGTCCTCACCACTGTGTGGGTCAAGATTTATCCAATCTATCTCTTTATGATTAAAGTCTCCCATAATCAAAATCCTACATTTTTTCTCCCGTGCCATGTTAACAACTGAGTTTATGACTTCAATCGTACCTATATGACTTTCCTCATAAACTTCAAGCCTATTTTGGTTCCTTGGTGGGTTGTATACAACAGTTATTATAATGCTCTCTGACCCAGTATTTATGCGAGCAACAAGAAATTCCCTGAACTCACTTTCTATAGCCAAGTTTATTTCTTCAACTTGAATCCTCTCACTTATGAGCAGTGCTATCCCTCCACCAGTCCTCTCAGATCTTTCGACCCTTAGTATTCTGAAGCCCTTAGGAAAAACTGTGACACTGTTTATGTCCTCACTCAACTTAGTCTCTGTAATTGCTACTATATCTGCCTTACTGTTGTGAATCCTATCTTTTAATTCTACTGCCTTACCAGCTAATCCATCAGCATTTGTGTATAACAATCTTAATGAGGCCCCATCCCCTGATCTTCTGTTATTATCTTCTTTATCTCCCCTTTGTCTGGAAGAACTCTGTAATGAAAATTTTTCTTCTCTTCTTCATTTCTTTCATCATTTAACCTTCTTGCCTCTTGCAACAAGTTTTTTATCTTTCCCATCTCTTCCTGTGTTCTGTATCGTCTAATGAACACTTCTTTGACTTCTTGAAGGTCTTTTAGACTTTTTTTCTCAACAATATTTCCCTACATGTGTGTTTGTGTGTGTGATTATCTAATTGTGTTTACGGGAAAGAGCCCAAAGCTCGTATCTTCCTGTCTCCTCATCGGTTCCATTTTCTACATAGTGATACTTATCATACCTGTCCTTAAAACTATGGATTGAGATAGCGTTAACTACCTCCTCGCTTAGCCAATTCCAATTATCAACTACTCTTACACTGAAAAAGTATTTCCTTACATCCTGCAAAGAAGTTATATATATATATATATATATATATATATAAAGCGTATTTTGCCACTTGTTGGGATTCGAACCATTGACAAATAATTAGAGTGCTAAGACAGTACCAACTGAAACACTGAAGGTCTAAAAGAAGCTATCGTCACAGCTAACTGCTGTGCTAGGGAATAAATTATTTATTCTGAATGCTTTTTGCTCAATATTACAGCATCTTCCCAACCTCATTCTTGGTTTCGTTTTCGCATTTTATTCAAAGCTCATCCTATACAGACTTCCATAATAATCAAATAAACACATTAACGTAAGTGGTAAAAGGAAGCTTATTTTGCCCTGGCTGGGATGCCAACTTAAGACAAAAAGTAGCATGTCAAGGCTCTACTTCTTTTTAGCTTTCAGTGGTGTAGTTGGTGATGCCTTGGCACACTAATGTTGTGTATTAGGTACTAATTAAATGTGAACACGAAGCTATGAGAGCCAGCCATATCAAAATATCGATCCCTATCCACTCCATCATAACCATGAAGGAATTTAAAGACTGACACCATATCCCCCCTCAATCTTCTAGCTCCGAGTGATGGTTAGTCTAATCCTCTCATCCTCTCATCATAACTGAGATTGCGTATTTCTGGCACCAGTTTCATGGCATGTCTTTGAACTTTTTCAGCTTAGCTAGGTGCTTTTTCAAGTGCGGATTCCCAAAGGGATCTGCATATTCCAGTTTTGGCCTCACATACGTTACATAAATATTTCTGAACATTTCTCTGTCCATGTGCCTGAAGGCTACCCTTACATTTGATAAGAAAGCATATGCTGCTCTTACTATGCCATTTATATGTATTTCTGGAGACAAATCTGCCAATATGTTTACTCCTAGACCTCTCTCATTTTTTGTCTCTTGAAGTTGTACTCCTGCCATCGCGTAGTCAAGCTTGGGCCTTCTTGCACTTGTACCCATTCTCATTACCTTACATTTTGAAGTATTGAATTTCATTAGCCACTTTTCTGACCACTCATGGAGACTATTTAGATCTTCCTGAAGTTCTCTACCATTGCTCTCGTTTCCTTATTTTCTTCACAATCTTTGCATCATCTACAAATATATTCATGAATGAATTTACAGACTCTGGTAAGTAATTTACATATACAAGGAACAAAAGTGGCCCTAAAACTAAACCCTGTGGAACTCCACTACTAACATCTCCATTCAGACACTGAGTGTCTTACTCTAACCCTCTGTTCCATTCCTTCTAAGTAAGTTTTCCATCCCATCCCCTAGCCATTGCTTGCAGCTTTCTAATAAGTCTCCCATGTGGAACAGTGTCAAATGCTTTCTGGAAGTCTAGGAATATGCAATCTGCCCAGCCCTCTCTTTCTTGTAAGATTCGGCTTACCTCATTATAAAATTCTAATAAGTTCGTTATTGTTGATCTACCTTCTATGAAGCCATGTTGTCTCACTGACAAAAATTTGAAGGATTCCAAGTGAAGAGAAATATGTTTCCTTAGTTGTTTCTCCAACTTTGCAAGCTATGCTGGTCAAGGAAACTGGTGTTAAGTACATGAGGATATACATCATCAGGACCTGTAGCTTTATGGACATCTAACTCCATCAGCGCTTTGCATACCTCTGTGGCTGAAAGGTTGATGTTTTCTAATGCTGGCCCATGAGCTTCTGTCTCTGCAATCAGAGGGGGTGGGGTATTTTCTACTGTAAATATTGACTGAAATACATTTAAGTTCAATTCTTTGCAGATTTCTTCATCCGTCTCAGTGATGCTTCCAGCCGCTCTCTTAAGCCTTAAAACCTGTTCTTTTACCTTCAGTTTTCTTTTGATAAAGCTGTGGAAAAGCTTGGGATTTTCTTTAGCCTTCCTGGTGATGTCCCTTTCATAGTCTTTCTCTGCCTCTCTTCTTTTACTTAGATAATCTGATCCTGCTGTTTTGTAGGTTCCAGACATTTTTGTTTTTTCTCCTCCTATACCTTTTCCAGCATTTGTAAACTCCTTAGCTTTTTTACACTCATTATCGAACCATTTCTCTCTGGCATGAATTACACCTACTTTGGTGACAGGTACGCAGCAATTCACTATCTTCCCATATTTCTCACAAAAGATGTCGTACGTTTTCTGTACAAATTTGTTGTAAAATAAGGTGCTCCTGTCATTAACTACAAAAAGCTCATTCACTTTGATGTAATCTCCTTTCGGATATTTCCTTCTCATGTCCTTAGTGCCTTTACTCTCAGGCAGAACATCTTCAATGATAACACACAGTGATCACTCTTTCCAATTGGTGGTTCATACTCAATTATTTAAATATCCAACACGTAATCTGTGAATACTAGATCAAGTTGTGATGGCCCATCCCCACCCCTGGCCCTAGTTGGTTCCAGTACATGTTGGTGTAGGAAATTCCCTTGTACACAATCTAGGAATCTTGCCCTAAATGAGTCCACACCACTCTGTTGGTCAAGATTTATCCAATCTATCTCTTTATGATTAAAATCTTCCATAATCAAAATCCTACATTTTCTCTCCCGTGTCCTGTTAACAACTGAGTTTATGACTTCAATAGTACCTAGATGACTTTCCTCATAAAATTCTAGCCTATGTTGGTTACTTGGTGGGTTATATACAACAGTTATTATACTGCTCTCTGACCCAGTATTTATGCGAGCAACAAGAAATTCCTTGTGTGTGTGTGTACTAATAAAGATTACAGTATTCTCATGAGGAAACACTCAAATAAATCGAAATCTGAACTCCTGAAATCAAAAGTAGATTTTATAGCTTATTGGCCACAGTAAACAGAGTCTCATGGTACGACTCATAACCGTATGGTTTCTTGAAGTGATCTAACTCAACTATCCCATTTGCATAACAAATAATGTTATGTCAATGATTTTTTCCCCCACTAACAAGTTATCCCTTTTGGTCAGCTATTACAATATGATGGGAGCACGATGAAGAAATTCATTTCTCCATCAGCAGTGATAACATTCATATTATAGGAGTGGTACTTTCATACCCCGACACTTCACCCCATACACACAAACATTTACACACACAAGGTAGAAGAAGAAAGATGATATAGGAAAGTTATATGATGAAAATCTAAACACCAAATAAACTGAAAATATTTAGGAAATATATGATCATGACTAGGAAATAAAAAAAAAGAAAAGGACCAGAAGACAGGGTGAGCTCTTGTGTGAACATTTCATGGTAAATACAGTTTGCTGGATACAAACGCAATTAGAAGGTTAGAGAAGGAAAAATGAAGTTCAATACAGACAACGTGGAAGTAGAGAGACTCTGGGTCCTGAATAATAGATGCTCTCTCTCTCTCTCTCTCTCTCTCTCTCTCTCTCTCTCTCTCTCTCTCTCTCTCTCTCTCTCTCTCTCTCTCTCTCTCTCTCTCTCTCTCTCTCTCTCTCTCTCTCTCTCTCCTCTCTCTCTCCTCTCTCTCTCTCTCTCTCTCTCTCATTCTATCTATCTATCTACTTAGCAATGTATCTCTGGAAGCAAACTTTTATCCAACTAATTAAAGTAATTATACTACTCTGGAATAAACTTTGGAGGAAGTAAAGTCCCTGCAAAATTGTGCTAGAGAAAGATGTGTGTGCGTATGTGTGTGTGTGTGTGCATGTGTGTGTGTGTGTGTGTGTGGTGTGTGTGTGTGTGTGTGTGTGTGTGTGTGTGTGTGAGAGAGAGAGAGAGAGAGGGAGAAGAGAGAGAGAGAGAGAGAGAGAGAGAGAGAGAGAGAGAGAGAGAGAGAGAGAGAGAGAGACAGAGAGACAGAGAGAGAGAGAGAGAGAGAGAGAGAGAGAGAAGGACTCATTCTGCTAATTTGTAATTTACCGAAGAGAAATGCAACATTTCCAGAGGAGTTTCAGTTATATGAAGGAAATTTCGAAGGTAGAAGAAATAAATAAATAATTATATATTATATATATATATATATATATATATAATATATATATATATATATATATATATATATATATATATATATATATATATATATATATATATATATATATATATATATATATATATATATATATATATATATAAAGCATATTTTGCCTCTTGTTGGGATTCGAATCAAAGGCACATAATTAGAGTGCCAAGGCACTACCAAATACAATACTGGAGGTCTAAAAGAAGCAATTATCACAACTAACTGCTGTGCTAGGGAATGAATTGTTTATTCTGAATGCTTTTTGCTCAATATTACAGCATCTTCTAAACTTCATTCGTGGTTTCGTTTTCGCATTTCATTCAAATCGCATTCTATACAGGCTTCCTTAATAATCAAATAAACACATTAACGTAAGTGAAAAATAAAGCTTATTTTGCCCTGACTTTCATGCGAATTTAAGACAAAAAGTAGTATGTCAAGGCTCTACTTCTTTTCAGCTTGCAGTGGTGTAATTGGTAACGCATTGGCACACTAATGCTGTGTCTTAGGTACTAATTAAATGTGAAAACGAAACCACGAATGAGGTCGCTTAACCTAGAGAGAGAGAGAGAGAGAGAGAGAGAGAGAGAGAGAGAGAGAGAGAGAGAGAGAGAGAGAGAGAGAGAGAGAGAGAGAGAGAGAGAGAGAGAGAGAGAGAGAGAGAGAGAGAGAGAGAGAGAGAGAGAGAGAGAGAGAGAGAATATCAGTGCAAAGTCATGGAATTTAGTTATCGTTCATGTGAGGCTGTTGGTGAAGGAGGAGGCGAGGGAGAGGAGCAGACTGATGCTGAATGATATTAGCATTAAATCTTACACTTGGCCTTTCAGTGGCCTTCAGCAACAGCAGCAATTTAACTGAATATCCAGATAGTCTGAAATTTCTCCAGGGAATCAAGGGAAATATTGTAATTTGCTTTTGTAGAAATTGAAGTGATGAAGTACAGATTAAAGAAGCGAAGTTTACGTGGCTTGGCATATTTCACATTAATTGTAAAATGTATCAATATATATTTTACAGCACTTTAAGGATTTCTTTACTCTCTTTTAATACATATCCACACGTATTTTGAGATAGAATACTTAATTCGACTTATCAGTGTGAAGAGTCATAGATTATGTAAATAATTAAAATATTTCTAGCAGGAGTATGGAATTGTCCTTTATATGACACTTGGTAGTGCAGTGGTGGTGAGCTCTGTTTCTGATAATTTCAAAGGTTCACGACTTAATTAGCTATATTATGATGTTTGTATGCATGATATTTTCATATATTTTTTGTATGTGTGACTTCGAAAGGATTTCGACATCAAAGTGTTTTATGCGTATGTGCTTACCTGTGTGTATGTTAGAGAGAGAGAGAGAGGAGAGAGAGAGAGAGAGAGAGAGAGAGAGAGAGAGAGAGAGAGAGAGAGAGAGAGGAGAGAGAGAGGAGAGAGAGAGAGAGAGACTATTGTAAAATCAAATTAAGAATAAGCATTCACAGTCAAAGAATACATTGTTATTGTTATTCAGAACTTGATGTTAACAATTAATATTTTTTACCATAGAGTAATGTAAGGATTTATTAATGATGAGTTAAGTATTACTACTCTGAGCAAATGTATTTCATAACATGCTTACTGTAGCGCCGAACATTTGTAAATATTATAAATTGTCTTCAGTGACAATTTCTACTAAGAATACTGCATATGGTAAATATTCAAATATGCTTACCAAATCCATCAAATTTATTGAACTTTTAAATAGGTTATATTACGAGTAATTGGTTTTCAAATCTATATACTGGGTAGAGTATATTAAATACAAATATATATTATTTACGTATTATGTGTCACTATTAGTCCCCATTTGAGAGTGAACATAGGCAGCTTGAAGCTGGGATATTAAAGCTGGATGCCCTTCCTAATGCCCTGCCAGGGGCTCGAACGTGTGCCATTTAAGACATTTTCAAATCTATTCACTAAATAGATTACATTTAATAAATTTTCACATGCAGTTATTGTATATATTGAATAAATATTGTTTTAAACTATTATATGGAGTTTGTACTGATGAATATATACCAGTATTACTGGCACTAAATATATTTTTTTATTTCACAATATTTGTGAAGATTATTTGAGTATAATACTGTCAAACAGATTCTGATATTTATTAAGAGACTATTACGCAATAATGAAAACTAGTTATTAGATATATGATTATTTAAGAATTGATCTATGTCTTAAAGACTTCTAATATTTTTTTTTAAATATCCCTCTTTATTATATCATGTGGCTAAAGTGAGCAACAACGATATTTAAGTGTGTTTTTTTGCGTTTCATTTGTCACTATTTGTCCCCATTTGAGGGTGAATGCACATGATCTGGAGCCGGGCCGTTGAAGCTGGATGTGTTTCCTATTGCACTGCAGTGGACTTGAAATTGGGCTCATCACTTACCTAGATCGAGCACTCTACCACATATTCTACGGTGATTTCTGAACAATGTATATGATAAATAATTAAAATTCCTTCATTACCATGATGTACTTCAATAACTTCAGTCCAATAAAAATTTATATATTCCTAAATGATAACCGAGGATGCTATATATCAGAATCAATAACTTCAGATCGCATGCTTCTTTACATTCAACTTTTCCCAAATTCACTTGGGGTCACTAAACTTAGTATCCCTGTTAAATCTCTTTCCTTTCATATATTTATGTAATCGATCTATCTATTTTTCCTTTTTCCTGCACCCTAGTACATCCATTTTCACAAAACGTTTAATTCCGCTTTGTAAGGGAGTGGCCCAGTCAAAGCACCCACCAGTTAAGTAGAAAGACCCTCCCCATTTCCAGGAACTTTTTGATTCAATTATTGGTAACACGCCAAATAATATATTCATATAATATGAGGTATTTTCTCGAGCAAGTTTAATGTCCATAACACAGATGCTATGCCTTGAGTTTGGATGTCCTTTTCAGTTGATAAAAACTTGCCTCTAACTGTATATTCATTACAGTCAGACTTTCTAACTCATACTGACTAATACTTCTTTGTGTAGTCTTTGTTGTTTATAATCTATTATGCAAAACCATATTTTGACACCTATTGCTAATCCTAACTTGCATGGCAGGGATTTACAAAGTCTAAAATTTCCATATTTCTATTTTCTTTCACTGATATTCCGAATTAATTTTTGCCCCAATTGTAATTTTTTTTTTTTAAATAATGTTCCATCATTGGTTTAGTACACTTGCTGGTGCAATCGCTAATTAAAATGAGCTGAAACGGGTTACATAACACAAAAAGGACGCCATTAGCTCTCTTTCTTAATCTATAACTATCCAGACAAAGAGGAATTGTCTGAACCACCTTGAAATTCGAACTCAGTAGCTCCTTGCTGGGACACATCTCATGTATTCACAAACCTTCCGTTTGGGGAATTAACACTTATCTTGCTATTTAAAAATCTCATTCATGACTTTTCTTTATTCTTTGTCCTTATTTTTCCAGTTGTCTTTATTTTTTTATGTTGTAACAAATCCATTGTGTTGTTTAGTCCTCAGTGATGTTCACATCTTTTATTACATCAAATATATATTCCGTTTTTACTTAGATTGAATATAAATTCGTCACTATTATAAAACTGTTATGAATATATCCATGTTTAAATTGGAATTTGTCAGTAAAAATACTGCTCTCTTATTGCTCTATATATGGAGTGAATAGCTGTCCTTTTTTGCCCGTTCAGTTTATTTTGTGTGTGCAGAGCACAAGAAAGTAAAGTAAGACTGATAGGTAGACCAAGAAAGACATGGATGGATGAGGTAGAAAGACCGCTGACTGCATGTGTATTAACACCGGATAGTTAGAAATAAATGGATGACATGGCTGTAAGTTATTTTTACTACACTAGCTCATTGTTGGAGACTGGACTAAGTGAGTGTTGGGGAAAATTACCTAAAGAGAGAGCTGGGGGGGGTGGCCTTGAATCAGTTACAGCAGTCAGGCCTAACGCCACATGAGGCGTGCCCCACTTATATGGTGCATAACCCAAGCTGTGTGATAAGACATGAAGAACAGTGTGAGTGGGTCATTTGCCTAATAGGTGTGTGCTTTGATTGAGCCATTTTCCTTACAAAGGAAGGATAAAAGCTGTTATATGGCAATGTAGATTTTGAAGAAATCTCTTTTTCTCACTCTTGGATTCAAAAGATTGACTGGCAATGAGAAAGCAGGAGAAAGAATACTTAAAAACACTGTCTACGTTCTTATTGTTTATAAAATGAAAAATTCTCCTCTTTCATTGCCAGTTTTAAAAGCTCTCTAGTCTACACAAATGCTCATTTGGATTATTTGAAGCAGTACTTAAAGCCACCATTCAATTATTTACTCTTTATAATCAGGTAAAGAATCTCCTAGTTTTTCCATCTTCAGAGCAATGTTTCTTGTTTAGGGATATATACTTAAAAAATACCCTTTCCACTGTGCTTCTGGGTTGTCCCATGCTGCCCCTTCTCATGTCTGAGCTTATAGCGCAATAAAATTCATAATAGGCAACGGAAGTCATTACTCTCCATTTCATTTTATCTCCAAGAAATGAGGCAAGTTCCAACTTGGTTCGGCTAACCACTCTTAATCCCATTAAACTATGAACCTGCCAAATGACTTCGTCAGCAAATGTATGATAATGTACAGATCTCTTTGAATGAATATGCATTTCTAGTTTTCTAAAGTCATGTCTGCAGCTTTTCTAAAGTTAATATTGGGTCGCTATATATCGAGAGCCTTTTGGAAACTAGCATTGCTTTTGACTCAGTTTTTTATTTCTGGATGTACCTCCTGACACCAACCTCTCCGTTGATCCAGGCTTGGAACAGTCACCAAGTTAAGCTAGCTTGTGCTAACCCTCTGAGTGGATTCTTCTTTTTATTCCATGATTGTGAATATATATCTTTGTTTTGAAATAAGGCTATTTCATAGTGTTTGCAAAAGAATAACTTTCTACGTTTGCCCTCTGAAATGAAAACTGTAGCACTGAAAGAGATTCTTAAAACCAGAAAGACTGAAAAGAGGAGTTCTTTGGAAAAACAAGAATTGAATGTCGTGGTTATTATGAATGCACATGGAGGGATTATAGTAATCAAATTTGGGTATCAAAAGTTTATGATGATGGAGAGTATGTGTTATGTATAACTTTTGAGCTGATTAATTCGTGCGCTTTGCATTGCGCTATTGTTTTGTTGTTTTTACGTAGGTAGAACACGCCATGTCGGACATCTAAGTTTGAGTAATAAAACCTCCACTTTTCTCACGATTTTTAATGGCATTCTCCTCACCCATCTAATCATAGTATGGAACAAATGGCGACGAGGTACAAAGGACCAATGCAGTAGCAAAAGGAACTTCTGGTTTGCAGTATTTAAGTGAATTTTTTGCAGTTTTGAGGTAGCCGGTAAATTGGGTAAGCTTCTAACTTCCGAGATTTTCGTTCCCGTGGCCACCCTCCATAGGCTGTTTTGATCAAGTTTTGCAGTTAGCATTGGAGCCTTCATAGATGCCGTATTATAACTAATGCTGACGATTTTTTCAAGATTGGAAAGCTATAGTGATTATTTTCCAAGGTGTACCCTAGATTGATGATAGCCTATGGTAGGTCAATTGTGTTTATCGGTAACCTTGTTTCCAGTGTTTTGTGTACGGTAGCCTTGATTGATCATAGCCTACCGTAAGCCTATGGTACTTAACCCCAGTGCTTTGAGGAGTGGAGTAAAACAAATTGCATATAGGCCTAGCCTAGTTCTATGATGTTTAGCTTATGTTGTCAGTGCTATAATATTTAGCCTATTCTGTCTGTGCCATGATTGCATGTTGTGTATTTTGAGATTATTACCAGTTCACCCAGTGACTTAGCGTATAATCATGCCTCAAGAAAATGAAAATAGGGCTAACCGCAGAGTGAACATGGATCATTTTAATCCTTCAAAGATTTCTTTTGAATTGTGGTTAAGTTTGTTGGAAGCAAATTTTTTAAATTTGGAAATAACTGAGCCAAATAGTAAAAAAAATTTACTTCTGGTTTCTATTGGTACTGAAGTTTATGCTATTTTAGGAAACATTTGTGCCCCAGATTTACCACATACTAAGTCCAATGAGGATTTATGCAAATTACTTAAGGCACATTATGATGTAAAGCCTAGTTATCATAGAAGTTTATTGGCTTTTCAACAAAGGAGGAAAAAAAGAGGTGAGACATTAAAAGATTTGTATGCAGACCTGAAGTGTCTAGCCAAAGACTGTGATTTTGGTAGCAACTTTGATTCTCGTGTGCGGGATCAGTTGTTTATGGCTCTTGAAAATGAGGTTTATTTTTCAAATCTGGTTGCTGAAAATTTAAATTTGAAGGTTATGTCTTCTATCCAAATAGTTGAGAGAGTTTTGAATTTTGAACAAGCTTATGTTTCTGAAAAGGCTGGTGTTATTCAAAAGGTTAAAACCCCAACCAATGGTCCCATGAGTAAGTCAGTTTCTTGTAAACACTGTGGTTACCCTCATGATAGTGCAAAATGTCGCTTTAAGAATTTAACATGTAATTTATGTGGTAAGAAAGGACATTTAAAACAAGTTTGTTGGAAGGTTTCAAAAGATGTCAAAGGTAATGTGAAGCCAAAGCCAGTAAAAGAAAGTTTTAATAAGGCTTCTGAGAAAAAAACATAAGGTTAAAGTTAAAGCAGTAGACAAGGTAGCATTTTCCAGTGATACTGATGAAGAAAGACTGTTGTCAGTAAAAAATGTCAATGCTATTGGTAAAGATGAAGTGAATATTTTGGTTAATGGTAAGTTTGTACCTTTTGAGGTGGATACAGGTGCTGCTGTGAGTACCTTGACTAAAGATTGGGTTCATAATTTGGGATTGTCCATTGTAGATTGTAATAAAATGTTAAATGCTTATGATGATCTCAAAATAAATGTTTTGGGTAAAGTTTTAGTGGATGTTTACTATAATTCTCTGCAAGTGAAACAGACATTTTATGTTGTAGGGAATCATAATTCTAACTTATGTGGTAAAGATTTGATGCCAAAAATAGGTATTTATTTGTCTGGTATTAACGATTCTTCTAAAATTACTAAAGTCAATGGTTCTGTGGTAGAATTGTTGAATGATTATGAAGTTAATCCTAATAAACCCATTTCAGATATTACAGCTCACATTCATGTTAAGAGTGATGTAGTTCCAAAATTCAGAAAACACAGATCAGTTACAATTCACTATAAACCTTTAGTTGAAGATGCTTTAAATAAACTGATTGTAGATGATATAGTTGAGCCTGTTAACCATAGTGAGTGGGCTGCCCCCATTGTTACTGTGTTGAAATCGGATAAGGAGTCTGTACGTATCTGTGGAGATTTTAAAGAATTGAATAAATGTATATCATGTGACCAATATCCATTACCTAAAACAGATGAGTTGTTAGCATCTATTGGTAAGGGAAAGATTTTTTCTACTATTGATTTAAAAAATGCATATTTACAGATTTCTGTGAGTGAAGAAAGCCAAAAGTATTTAGTAGTAAATACACATAAAGGTTTGTTTAAGTACAAAAGATTACCTTTTGGTCTTTCTTCTTCACCAGCTATATTTCAGAGATTTATGGCTAACCTGTTGAAAGATGTAGAGGGAGTTGATGCTTATCTGGATGACATTATTGTAAGTGGTGAATCTGAAGAGCAGCATGATCTTAGGTTTATTGAAGTTTTAAAAATTTTGCAAGAGCATAATGTTCAGATTAACAAGAACAAATATGCTGTTAAGGTTTCTTCTTTAGAATATCTTGGATTTTGTATCTCAGGTGAAGGAATCAAACCTTCCCCTAAGAAGGTCATAGCTATTCTAGATTCTCCACCCCCTACTGCTGTTGCAGAGTTGCAATCTTTTATTGGAATGTTGACATATTATTGTAAATTCATTAAGAATTTTTCTTCCAAGCTGGCCCCCTTGTATGAATTGCTAAAAAAGAATAAAGTTTTTAAATGGCCTGAACTTGAAAACAAAGCTTTTGAAATTGTAAAATCGGATTTATCAAAAGGTCCCCTTTTGGCTAATTATGATGGTAATAGTCCACTAGTTGTTGAAGTGGATGCGTCTCCTATTGGTGTAGGATGTGTATTGTTGCAAAAAATTGATGGAAGAGAATTACCAGTTTATTTTGCTAGTAAAAAACTGACATCAGCTGAACAGAACTATGCTCAAATTGACCGAGAAGGGCTTGCCTTAGTTTTTGGGTTGAATCGCTTTAGATATTTTTTACTTGGAAGACAATTTGAAGCAAGGACCGACCATAAACCACTTTTAGGTTTATTTGGCAAAGGGCGTCATATTCCTACTAATGCCAATGCTCGTATTCAGCGTTGGGCACTGTTTTTCTCTCAATATGATTTTGAGCTTACTTACAAAGTGGGTAAAGAAAATGTTGTGGCTGATGCCCTTAGCAGGTTGCCTATTGATGCTGATCATAAATCCATGACTCCAAATGAATACATTAAGTTAGTTGAAGCTTTAGATTTTGAAGATATTTCTTTTTCAAAAATCAGAAATTGTACTCAGAAAGATGAGGTTTTGGGTCAACTCATGCATAATATAAGATTTGGTTGGTCTACAAATGATTTGAGATTACATGAATATAGTTCTGTTAAATCTGATCTTAGTTTATATGACAATGTAATTTTGTACAGAAACAGAATTGTAATACTTACCAGCTTAAGATGTAAAATACTTGAGCACTTACATAGTGGTCATAATGGGATAAATGTGATGACAGCAGAAGCTAGGAATTGGGTTTGGTGGCCTAAAATTGACCAAGATATTTCTGAAATTACAAAGAATTGTCCAGTTTGTTTTAAAAATTTTCAACCAAACCAAGCTCCTGTGTTGTCATGGTCTACCCCTGATAAGGCATGGTCAAGACTTCACATTGACTATGCTGGACCCATAGATAACAAATATTTTCTTGTAATTTTAGATGCATATTCTAAGTTTCTAGATGTTCAAGTTACTAGTTCAATGACTTCAAGTGTTACCATTGAATTGCTTAGAAAAACATTTTCTAATTTTGGTATTCCAGACATTGTTGTCTCGGATAATGCTCCATATTTTGTGTCCGAGGAAATTAAAGCTTTTTATAAGAAAAATGGTATTCAACATTTAACTCCTGCCCCATACAATCCATCATCTAATGGGTTGGCGGAAAGAGCAGTTCGAACTTTAAAAGAGGGCTTAAGTAAATTCAACAGTGGATCATTGAATACTAGAATCTGTAGATTTTTGTACAATTATAGAAAGAGTATGCATAGTGGTATAGGTAAATCACCAGCAGAGTTACTATTTGGAAGATGTTTTAAAACAACTTTAGTATCTGTAAAATGTTCCCCTAACAAAGACAGAGACCTGGAAAAATTGTCAAAGAAAGTTTTCTCTGAAGGGACAAATATGTACAATGTTGGTGATGCAGTTTTTGCTAAAAATTTTGGGAAGGGAGAGACTTGGATTGAAGGTAAAATTATTGAAGTGCTTGGTGTAAGAAATTATTTGGTGCAAGTTCATGATTTTGGTAATATATCATGGAAGAGGCATCATGATCAGCTTATGCCTAGATTTACTGGTACTTGTATTAAGACACCTAGAGAGTCTCCAATGCCTTTAGGTTCTTCGAATGTAAGTAATTATTCCTATGCCTCTAGTTCCACTAATGATGTTGAAGTATCTTCACAAAAGTGTGATGTTTCAGTTCAACCTGATAGTAATTGTATTGAGTCTGAAGACACAGTCTCAGAAACTTAAAGGTGTGGTGTGAATGATAAACAGATTGTATCACCATCTCCAGTATTACGGAGATCAAAGAGAATTATTAAGCCACCAGAAAAATTAAATTTGTAATGTCTTTTGTTGCCATAATATATTGATATTTCTGTATAATGATTGTTGTATGTTGATATTTTTCTGATCCATTTTTGATAAGTTTTGTATTTTTTTTCTTGGAGGGAGGAATGTTATGTATAACTTTTGAGCTGATTAATTCGTGCGCTTTGCATTGCGCTATTGTTTTGTTGTTTTTACGTAGGTAGAACACGCCATGTCGGACATCTAAGTTTGAGTAATAAAACCTCCACTTTTCTTACGATTTTTAATGTCATTCTCCTCACCCATCTAATCATAGTATGGAACAGTATGGATGCCTTGATTAGGAATTTTGAAGACGAATTTTTCCACAAAATTCTTGACTGGATACAGGATATACATCGCAGAACAAATTTAGGATTGAAAAATAGGTGTTTGTGCCCCTTTCGACTCAGCAGGCTAGATATAAAAACTTGAAGATTCAAAATGTCTTCAAGTTATATGTCATTTTTAGTTATAACTACAAAATTGGAAAATAAATTTAGAGCAGACGAATATTAGCAAACTACATAGGATATAGCCAATAGATAAGAAAAGCCAGTTAAGACTTAGAATGCTTTCAAGATCTTCAGTCTCAGCAATATAATGCATATAAGGCCATGTAAAAAAAAAGTAATAGATAGCAGATATATATCCAGAAGATAGCCTGAGCAGCATCTCAATGTAAGGGATGGCAAAGGGCCATATTTGTCATAAAGAAAATAAAGGCTCTTTGAATGGTGCCATGTCTAATGTATAAAGACATTAGTGTGAATTTGAAGCGAGAAAGAAAATCTGCCCAGCAAAGGAATATGAGATTTTTGTTTTTATTTGTTGTCCCTGAGAATCATAAAAAACTACTAAATAGGTGGATGAAAATCCCTTCCCTTTGTATGTTCCGCCTGCAAAGAGTCATGGTTTTTGCTCTTTTACTCAGTTACAATTCCCCTTAGAAGTAGTATTATGGCCGTGTACATAAATAAATAGGTAGAAGAAGAATAAATAAAATATGTAG
Organism: Halocaridina rubra; assembly: GCA_037179515.1. Lineage (NCBI taxonomy): Eukaryota > Metazoa > Arthropoda > Malacostraca > Decapoda > Atyidae > Halocaridina > Halocaridina rubra. Next base: position 36,020 of record JAXCGZ010005677.1, read on the forward strand.
GACAGTGGTAATATATTACGTGGATAAGAGTCATTAAATTCATTTACAGAGCCAAAGTCGGGATGACTCAGAAGTTCAAGAGAAAATGTGCAAAAATGTTGTAAAGTGAGAAAAAAACTCTTATACTTTATAGACAGGAAATTATTAAAAATTAGAACATTGTTATGCTAACTCAGCAAACTTCAATAAACCTTATTATATCCAATGGCAGAGTCAAAGCCTTTGTAGCGATTTCAGGATGCCTCTGCATCCTTCATATTAATAAAAATACTAGAACAAGTCAATGGGTGCCTAGAAAAAAATTAGCAACAAAAGTTTTAATGATGACTTATTTAACTGCAATCGGGGAATTGAAAAGAAGGAACATATGCTGAAAATGGAACTTCAATTATGTTTTTGTCTCTCATAATAACCAATTTTAAATATTGGTTAAATTAATAATTACAGTATAACTCAGTGACTGAAAATCTTTGAATCAATTTTTGCATAACAAAAAGGAAATTTTTCTGAACAAGGAACAAAATATACTTGGAGGATTAGCTTACACGTAGGATTTTGGCTGTCTCTAGAAAAACTCAAAAACTATTCCTTAAGATTGCTTGATACAAAGTCTTTCGCCTTGAGAACACTCTTGTTTTAATAAAAATATATTGACCTTGCAAGAAAGCAGAATTAACAAGAAAAGAATGAATATTAGTTTGAATTTGACAAGAATATTAAATGAAAGAAAGAGAGAAATTTATAAAAGCTCTATCCTATTTATGATTTTTTGAGCTTAATATAAATTATTTAAAGCTGGAAGTGACTTTTGAAACAGATAGCTATTTTAATTGTGATAAATATTCATGTTTATGCCATTATGTAACTCTTTGTGTTACAAAATATTTATTCTTTATATTTATTATTACGTATATATGTTGTTTTCAGTTTCTCTTTTGTATATTATTTTACATCATTATATATTATTTTACATTACGCGACACTCTAGATATGTATTTCAAAATTTACTTTATATTACTCTTATGTAATTACTTCAGATCTGTTGTGACATTTCTATTAAAACTCATCTTCTTGAACCATTCCAATTTATTTTGTGCATAATTTAATCAATTTCACATGAGACATTGATATTTTAGCCTTTTATAGAAGTCTGGGTCTGCTAGGGTATTCTTCCAGCATTTGCTCCACAGATCTATTGGCATAATGACTGAGCCTTACCAGGTTGACAAGGACTACCACTTGACAGATTCCATTGCCATGTCTTTTTTATCCACCAGTGGCCTCAGTAAAGATAAAGTAGATGGGACACCATGAGGTGTAAAAAGTATAAATTAATTGTAACATCGAATTGATATATGTAAAGGTGGACTCTTTCAAACTATTTTATTCTTTGTGTTTGAGAAAATTTACAATTGTTTTAAGTTATATCAGAGATTGTAGAATGAGTAGATAATTACTTGGCAGTACATAATCGAAGAAGATTAACATGGTTAGAAATGTTGATTTTCCATTTTTTTATAGTGTTTATGAAGAACACTACCTCTCAGGTTTGTATTCAATATATCAATTACAATCTGAAATCAATTGGCATATTGGAATTGATAAAGAAAATAAAACTCAAGTGATTTAGATACTAGGGGCTTTTGCAGACCACGGTCACTTGATGTTGGTTAAATATAATTTTTTGAGAACTTTGAGACTAAAGATCATTGGGACATTTTTTTATCCATACTGACCCATTGAATATGTGCAAAATCAAGAAATATAATGCACAAAGATACCGTGACATTTTTTTTACATTAGTTTCTGAATTCAAGATATATATGTGGTAGTCGACCAAGACACTTTTTTTTATGGAGGGGGAAGGTTAACATTCACCCAGTCCTGTGCCGCAATGTTTAATGAAATGCAAAGATAAGATTAGCTTTGGTAATAGCTGTTGTATATTAAAGAGAACGGTGACCTGACACCCGACAAGGAAAATTTAGAGTTGACAGAAATTTCTTATGTTCTTGTTTTTTGCATTGTCCTTTTTACTCTTATATATTCTTAGTAATATGGATGTACTCCTTTCACATGACAAAAACTGGAAAATTAGTCTCAGTGGTTAGAGGACTGCCCGGAAAGTGATAAAATTATGTTCGATCCCACCCACTTGTATGGGAATTAATAGGGGCATATAAAACGACAACACAATTTTAGGAACCTTGATACCTCAGTGGTAGAGTGTGTGAGTCGAAAAGCGACTATAGCAGCTTCTAGCCCACAGTGGGATGTGAGAACGGGCATCCAGTCTAAATCCTCCAGCTCTAAAATCTGTCTGTGTTCACCCCCATTCACATGGACTAATTGTGACACTCCATTGTATGTGAAACAAAGGACTTAAAAAAAAACAAGTTATATTCATGCATTTAAATACTTTATGGTAAAGCTTTCCGGGTTCAGGATTTTAAACTGAAGCGGTTCACATGAAATTTGTTTTTCAAATATCGGCCGTTGTTCAGACTTTACTTTCATTATTTTAAATATACCGTTCATAGGTCTCTAGATTTTAGACAAAAGATTTTTGTGTAAAACTGGTGGTGAAAACATCCCAATTAGCCATTGCTCCTCTAAGGTACGTCTTCAGTCTGCATAAAACTATTGTAAATATCTGCATATTCCGTTTTTATTATTAATTGTGGTCAGGCATCGCATTTGACCTTGTTTAAGGAATAGTAGAAATGATTATTGGAATTGCCTTAAATATGATATTGCGTACCTATTCTGTGAGATACATCACATGGAATGAGTATTGATGCAAAAGGAAATATCAGAGATTGTGCTATATCACTTCATAATTTATCATGGCAAACTTATAGCCATTGCTTTTTTTTTACAGAAACTTTGATGACGAGATTGACTATTTTTTCTTCTTCTATAAGACTCTTTTTTCTTCTTTTTTTAAATATTGTATCTAAGATAACAAAATATAGTGTATGACATCAATACAAATTCGTAAATAATGTCCTCTCCTGAAGGTAAATAAGAATATTATTGCAAACTCAATAATATCATAATTTAGTGTTTTAGTTATATAACATTCTTCAATTCTTCTTTTCTTATTAGTTAGCATATTACTTAGAGATCTCTTCCCTCTTAATACGATGCAAATATTGGAAACGTCTCCAATAATAAAGACAAAGGGAAGCAAAGGATTGGAGATTGAATATGCACTCAAAGTTTCTTTTGAGTGAAAATGTTAAAGCCATCCATCCAGCTGAGTGCATTTTCTTACTGCAAAAAGATATTAATAGATGGGTAAACAGATAGATTAACAGGTATAGATAGATCGATAGACAGATAGATAGATAAATAGACAGATAGATAGATAGAGATATCAAAGATGGAAGAAAACATAATAATCTCTTACCTTCTGAACATTTAATGACTTGTGAAAGTAAAATAAATAGTCTAATGATAAAAAAGACCCAGAAGTCTCTTCTTCTCATATCTTTTATGTACAATAACCAATATCACTAGCACAGCAGTTAAGAACACTCCACTCGGGAAGTGACAAATCCATGTTCAAGTCAACTGAAGGGCGTTAGCAACAGCAGTCCCAGCTCCAACCTGCATTCACCCCCATTCGAATGGAGATTAATATTGGAAAAAAAAACAACCTACAACAAAAGTCGTCATTCATACCATTTAAATGTGGTAGTGCATTATGTGCCTTGGCTGCCGATTTAAGGGAGACATGCATTATAATGTAGGCATTTCTCTCTCTCTCTCTCTCTCTCTCTCTCTCTCTCTCTCTCTCTCTCTCTCTCTCTCTCTCTCTCTCTCTCTCTCTCTCTCTCTCTCTCTCTGGCTAGTACAGTGGTTACGCACTGGCTTCGCATTCACGAGGTCGAGAGATCGGTTCCCGTCCAAGACCGAGAGTTTAAGCTGTTTACTGGCAGGTTACTGCTGTGGCGGGTCACCACAGTGGGGGGTTGGGGCTTGCCCCGGTTCACGAACACCCATTGTATAATAGAAATAAAGGTTTTTATTATTTATTATTATTATTATTATTATTATTATTATTATTATTATTATTATTATTATTATTATTATTATTATTATTATTATTATCTCTCTCTTCTAAAAAGTTTCTCGCAAGTAAAACATGTCAAAACTTAAAGTACCACATCTTTTACCCTTTGTTTTCCTTTTATTTTCATATAAGTTTTCTTAACTGGAGCAGCGAAACTTATGTTCGTAGAAAAATAAATGTGGAAGTGATGGCTTAAGTTTCCTTTTTTTCTCCCCTCTGGTTTACATTCCTTTTTTCACAGAAACAGTTTTGAAAAGAGAAGGAGACATGAAAGTGTTCGAATTCTATGCTATTTATATATCTTTTTCTTATTTTCATTATCACTTCACAGAAAATAAAAATTTGAATTTATGGTTTTTTATCCTTTATTTTCGTATTGAAGGTGCTGAAGCGATTTTTTTTTCAGATCTGAAATTTGAAGTAAAAGCTCTCCAGTTCCTTTTTCTCTTCTTATTTAATATTACCACTGGGCGTTTTGCTTCATTTTGGTTAATAGAGTTTTCCAGTGTTTCTAAATTCTTAATTTTACTTCTTTTTTATTTACTCTCTACAAATGAGTAGTTTTATTTATCCCCACTGCTTATTATACATTTCCTGCTTTATACGCATGGTAGTATATAAACCTTTACTAGCGGACTGAGGGAAAAAGCAATAGATTCTACATTTTTTTTTACTTATTTCTTTCATTGCTTTCTAGATATACTTTCTTGATTGACTTGCCCCCGTGTTTTCCAGAGTTGCAGACACTGGAGTTGCTTGTGTGCTTTGCGAGTCTCTCTCTCTCTCTCTCTCTCTCTCTCTCTCTCTCTCTCTCTCTCTCTCTCTCTCTCTCTCTCTCTCTCTCTCTCTCTCTCTCTCTCTCTCTCTCTCTCTCTCTCTCTCTCTCTCTCTCTCTCTCTCTCTCTCTCTCTCTCTCTCTCTCTCTCTCTATATATATATATATATATATATATATATATATATATATATATATATATATATATTTGAAGTACATGGTTATGGCGGCCTGTCACGGACATCAAATCTACTCTTATATGCCGAGTCATATTTAGTGGTCCTGTAGAAGCTAATAATAATAATAATAATAATAATAATAATAATAATAATAATAATAATAATAATAATAATAATAATAATAATAATAATAATAATAAGAAGAAGAAGAAGAAGAAGAAGAAGAAGAAGAAGAAGAAGAAGAAGAAGAGGAGGAAGGAGGAGTCGGAGGATGAGGAGGAGAAGGAGGAGGAAGAGGAGGAGGAGGAGGAGAGAAGAAGAAGAAGAAGAAGAAGAAGAAGAAGAAGAAGAAGAAGAAGAAGACGAAGATAAATAGAATAATTATAATAATCTGAAACACTTTATTTACAGTATTAGTCCCGAAGGTTATATACAGATATAAAGTAGTTAAGTAAATACTGCAGTAGGGAAATCATAGACTGCTGTATAATGGCAAACAAATACATGAAAAAGTAAAGTCAAACAGAATTATATGATTTTAATGTTCTGTGTATATCAAAATGAATTGCAGAAATCGAATAATTAGTAGTAACAGTTGATACTATAAAAAAGGTATAATTTTTGACACCTCTTAAGCTTTATTCTTTATGGCATTACTTTAAAAGAAGTAGATAATTTGTAAATCGAGTTTTGCTACATCCAAAATATTCATTTAAAAGTTTTTTTTTTATAACATAGACTATATTTTTTATGTCCTCACTTGAAAAACGCCTTTTTTTAAGGCCTCTGCTTTCGAAAATTATCCCAAATTTCCCTTCGAAAATAGTTTTGGTTCGGTGTTACTCCTCAGAGTGTCAGTAAAACAGAAAAATAAAATAACAAGAGAAGAGTAAACTTAAATCTGTTCAGTGTTTTGAATACCCAGCATGCCAGTCTTCTTCTTAGACTCATATTTTTCCTCAGTACTTGAGTCTGTTTAAAGTTTTATGTGTTTACTTGGGGAGAGATGTATTTTGCTGCATGTCTAGTCAGCTATCTAGTGTAGGTGTGTGTATTTGTATTGTGTTCCTTGAGTTTCGTGCTTAATTTGACAAATGGTTAGCTCAAGAGTTCAATGATTCCTTTTTTATTTTAATAATTTCATCTAACAGTCCATTTCTTTTTATCTCTATATGTTTTCAGATACTACAGAGTGAATTATTTCAACCCAAGTACTGCAAACTCTATTCCTTTCTTCATTTGTCGATTTATCTCTTCCTGCCCTTTTGTTAGTACATTTGAAATTTCTCTTTTGCATTAGAAAGTGAAAATATTCACCAAATACAAATGGAAACTTCCAAATTAAAAAATATTTCCTTCATCTATATATGTCCAATTCTTCTTCTGTTCTTCTGTCTGTGTGATAAGTTTCTGACCCTGAGTTAATAAACTGTAATTCCATAAATACAACGGGTAACTATTGATTGTCACTTCCTCCAAACATTTGTCCATCATTCTGTCTGTCTTGTCTGTCAATTTAAGGTTCTTTGTTGGGCATAGTAAAGATGTGCGCAAAATTCAATTAGACATCCCCAAGCTCCAGAAATTTTCCGTCTATAATTCTCTTCACATATCTCTGCATCCCTTCATATGTCATTCTGTCTGCCAGTTTATATTTCTCATTGAATTGCCAAATTAATTTCATAATTTGGAAACCTCTTTCATCTGTCAATCAGTCCCTCCGGTTGTCAATCCTTCTTATCAAGTTAGGGTCTGTTTATGATAACTTCCATTATCTCCAAACTCTCCATCTATCCTAACCATTTTCTATCATTTGACCATTTTATTCATGTATTCTTCCTTATCGTTCACACTTTCTCAGCAACCTCTATGAGGTAAATGGTTGGATTTTAGCCCAACTTTTTACTTTTGAAAATTCTTCATGCACCGACTCTCACCACTGGTTTCCTTCTCAAGTGGCTGGATTTTATTCTGGTCTTGTATTAGACTAAGTAAATGGAGGAAATGAATTGACTAAATAGCATCCATGTGTCAAGTACTGTCCACAATCCATCCTCATGCTATGGAGTTGCTTGTTTGTAATTTGAGCATTATACTCTTCAGCCAAGCAATATCGGGTTCTAACCTAAACTAACCTACTCTAATCCAAAGAGTCCCATCCTATCCATCTTATCTCATCCCATCCCAAACCAATCCAGATCAAGTTAACTCAACTCAAGTTATAAATACAAATATAAAGTCTTGCACTCACTGAGAAATAGGGTTAAGAGATTTTGCAAAGGCCAACACATAATTAGTGTTGAAATGGAAAATTTTATAAAAATCCATCCTTCAGTAGCTTAGTAGATACGAGTACCAGGCTTCCACCCAGAGGGCTCTTACTTCAACTCCGTTAGGTGGCTTGCACTGTTTCGCTTTGCCAAAGCCACTTGGCAGCACATGGCAAGATTACAATGCTCAGTGAGTATAATGTTAAATGTGTTGAGTCTGTGATGGAATATTATCCTCACGAATTCAAATAATGACAAGAGCAAAAATATATTTTTGCTGGTCACATCCAAAATAAATAGAAAAAAATAAGTAAATAGATAAACAAATACTATTACATAAAAATACACACTATGTGAATGAATAATTGAGAAGTATTCTACCGAAAGTAATAATAATAATAATAATAATAATAATAATAATAATAATAATAATAATAATAATAATAATAATAATAGTAATAATAATAAAGTAAATACACTGAAAAATTAAATATGAAGTTCATCTGCATGTATATAATGATGATAAAGTAATTATGTAGATAAATGAGCAATATCCGGGTTGCTTGAAAAATAAAAAACAAATTATTAATGCATTTGTATATAAAAAAAAAATCGTACTAGTTTAGACGTGATTATGGTAGAAAAATAATCTGATAATGAGAGGTTCGAATGGAGTTTAAGTATGGTTCTTAAAAAGATAAATGAACATTGTACTGCATCAAATAAAGTCATGTCATTTAAAAAAAAAAACTCTTGAAAAGTTCATCATATATATGCTTCACATCCAAAAATATAAATAACTTTATGGGATAAATATTAATCTCCAAAACAGTGCATTTTAGATTAAGCAACGTAAGATGTGTCAAAGACTGCGAAATAATTCCACCAATTTGGCAAACACGCCTCCAAAATAAAATGTCTCCTAGATTAAACAATGGACGTTCGCTCAATATCCAGAGAGATGACTCCATTGTGTGGAGCAAATTACAAATTAGCATTGCATCTCACTAAAGGCAGAAATGGTCTGCTGTGGCATTACTTTAGACATCAATTGTGTATCCTCTTAAGTTGCTTTCTTTTATTTCAGAAACAAGAAGGTCGGAGATGGCAGAAAAGAGAGAGAGAGAGAGAGAGGAGAGAGAGAGAGAGAGAGAGAGAGAGAGAGAGAGAGAGAGAGAGAGAGAGAGAGAGAGAGAGAGAGAGAGAGAGAGAGAGAGAGAGAGAGAGAGAGAGAGAGAATGAATGGTTTTAAATCTAAATTATGGAAAAAGAAGTGATCAAGGCAATGGTCACTAATCTGAATTATAAATAATAATAAAACTGATAGATAGATTGATAGATAGATAGATAGATAGATAGATAGATAGATAGATAGAGAGAGAGAGAGAGAGAGAGAGAGAGAGAGAGAGAGAGAGAGAGAGAGAGAGAGAGAGAGAGAGAGAGAGAGAGAGAGAGAGAGAGAGAGAGAGAGAGGGAGAGAAATAATTACGCCTTCTGAAACTATTTCTCTTACAAATACCTTCATTTCCGAAGATGAGTTCCCATGGGAAACGGAAAATTTATAGAATAATTGAAAGGAATTAAATTTCGTTTCAGTCTCTCTTTTGTTTGGGAAAATGGATGTAATTTTACAAGGTAAAGAGATATGACTTACAGAGGTCACCGTGTCGAAGTGGTAACACTCGCGACTATTAGTCATCAGGTCGAGAGTTCGCAGCCCGGCACGGTCTAAGGTTAGAAAGGGCATTAACTCAGGATAATGATCACACCTGATAAACCCAAAGTGCTTTGCATGAAGGGTCTATCCCAGCCTATCATCATTATCATCATCAAAGAGATAAGACTTCCAAAGTGCTCAGTGCCTACAACATAAGGAAATAAACTTGATATGTATGGAGGCATACGTATGTGTACATGCATGTACGAGCAAAATGTTTAATAGAAAATCAAATATCTATATACCAACATGCTCATGATAAAACAGTTTTATGCTTCAATTTACCTTACATTTTGTAACATCTAATGTATTAAGAGTTCTCTCTCTCTCTCTCTCTCTCTCTCTCTCTCTCTCTCTCTCTCTCTCCTCTCTCTCTCTCTCTCTCTCTCTCTCTCTCTCTCTCTCTCTCTCTCTCTCTCCTCTCTCTCTCTCTCTCTCTCTCTCTCTCTCTCTCTCACTCACTCACTCACTCACTCACTCACTCACTCACTCACTCACTCACACACACACACACACACACACACACACACACACACACACACACACACACACACACACACACACACACACACACACACACACACACACACACACACACACACACACACAAGCAAATGTGATACCTATCTTCAAAAAGGGAAGGAGGGATACGGCTCTGAACTATAGACCAGTTTCCTTGACCAGCATAGTTTGCAAAGTTATGGAGAAACTACTAAGGAAACATATCTCTCTTCACTTGGAATCCTTCAACTTTTTGTCAGTGAGGCAACATGGCTTCAGAGAAGGTAGATCAACAGTAACAAACTTATTAGAATTTTATGATGAGGTAAGACAAATCTTACAGGAAAGAGAGGGCTGGGCAGATTGCATATTCCTAGACTTCCAGAAAGCGTTTGACACTGTTCCACATGGGAGACTTATTAGGAAGCTGCAATCAATGGCTAGAATAGGTGGAAATGTCTTGGAATGGATAAAAACTTACTTAGAAGGAAGGGAACAGAGGGTTAGAGTAAGACACTCAGTGTCTGAATGGAGAAGAGTTAGTAGTGGAGTTCCACAGGGTTCATTTTTAGGGCCCATTTTGTTCCTTGTATATGTAAATGACCTACCAGAGTCTGTAAATTCATTCATGAATATGTTTGCAGATGATGCAAAGATTGTGAAGAAAGTAAAAAACGAGAACAATGGTAGAAAACTTCAGGAGGATCTAAATAATCTGCATGAGTGGTCAGAAAAGTGGCCAATGAAATTCAATACCTCAAAATGTAAGGTAATGAGAATGGGTACAAGTGCAAGAAGGCCCAAGCTTGACTACTCGGTGGCTGGAGTACAACTTCAAGAGACAGAAAATGAGAGAGATCTAGGAGTAAACATACTGGCAGATTTGTCTCCAGAAATACATATAAATGGCGTAGTAAGGGCAGCATATGCATTCTTATCAAATGTAAGGGTAGCCTTCAGGCACATGGACAAGGAAATGTTCAGAAATATTTATGTAACCTATGTGAGGCCAAAACTCGAATATGCAGCCCCCTTTTGGAATCCGCACTTGAAAAAGCACATAGCTAAGCTTGAAAAAGTTCAAAGACATGCCACGAAACGGGTGCCAGAAATACGCAATCTCGGTTATGATGAGAGGCTGAGGGAATTAGACTTGCCATCACTCGAAGCTAGAAGAGTAAGGGGGGATATGGTGACAGTCTTTAAATTCCTTCATGGTTATGATAGAGTGGATAGGGATCGATATTTCGATATGGCTGGCTCTAGAACTAGAGGTCATAGTTTGAAGCTTCGTAAGAAAGCTTCTTTGCAGGATGTAAGGAAATACTTTTTCAGTGTAAGAGTAGTTGATAATTGGAATTCGCAAAACGAGGAGGTAGTTAATGCTATCTCAATCCATAGTTTTAAGGACAGGTACGATAAGTATCACTAAGTCTAAAATGGAACCGATGAGGAGACGGGAAGATACGAGCTTTGAGCTCTTTCCCGTAAACACAATTAGGTAATCACAATTAGGTAATCACACACACACACACACACACAAGCCTCTTGGAGCCTAATATTGATTAAGGCTCAGTGATTTGGGCAAGGATGCCCATCATAGCATCAACCCTTCCCATTGAACTGCACTTTGTACCAACCCCAATATTAGTTGCCTTACTCCCCCCGTGGCTGGATTTTGAATTCTAGCTAGGTTATTCTTCAGCATGCCCAGATACGTGATAGCTTTGACCTTTTAAAAGGATTCACACACTTACGGAAAAGGCATGAGAAATGATATAAAAAAATGAGAAAGGGAAGATACCTCACGGCAAAGAGAGCGAGAGAATCCAGATTAGAAGTAAGAAAATGATCATTAATGAGTCTGATTGCCTTCAATTCAACCCTATCAAGTAGATAAGTATAAGAAGAAACACCCCAGATGTGTGAGCAGTATTCTAAGCAGGAATGGATAAGACCTTTATAAATTTTAAGTAACTGTGGCAGAGTAATTACGAAAACTAAGCAAAACCCCCAATTTTTTGGATGAAGATTTAGAAATTTGGCTTATGTGATTCCTCCAAGACAAGCCAGAGGCTATATGTATTCCTAATATGTTGATATAATTAAGAGGGTAAATTTCATTTGTTTCGAAGACAATAAAGGTTATCAGAAGGAGAAGAAGATAAAGAGATATTCAGAAACTGTGTCATGGGGACATTGAATTTAACTAAATATTGAATGCCCCACTCACATACTCTTCATATCGGAATTAGGAGTAGAAAAAAGAGTGATACGAGACTGATTACGAGTAGCAGATGAAGGTTGAGAAGAAAAGGCAGAGGAAAAGTGAAGGGTAGAATCATCAGCAAAGGCATGGAGAAGAGAGGGAGATGGGGATTGAAGAAGATCATTGATGAGGATAAGGAACTGAGTAGGTGAGAGAACACAGCCCTGTGGAACACCACTGGTAACAGAGAAAGGGCTAGATGTCGCACCATCAACAACTACAGACATAAAACGGTCAGTAAGAATACTGGAAATCAGAGAACAGAAGGAAGGGGTAAAGCCATAGGCATGGAGTTTGGCCAACAGAGCTTTGTGCCAGACTCTGTCAAAAGCCTTAGAGATATCAAAGGCGACGACAAAGGATTCCCCATAGTTCCTCAAAGGAGATGACCATGCATGAATAAGATAGGACAGGAGATCACCAGTGGATCTTGCCTTGTGAAAGTCGCACTGGTGATCGGAGATAAGTGAGTTAGATTCAAGGCTCTTCAAGAAGTGAGCATTGAGCAAAGTTTCGAAAACTTTAGCAATGGAGGTGGTTAGGGCAATAGGTCGGTAGATTGAAAGAATATAGCGGTCCCCCTTCTTAGGAATAGGTTGAACTAGAGCGTGCTTCCAAGATGGAGGATAGGTACTGGTTGACAGAATGAGGCGAAAATGATGGCAAAGCACAGGAGCCAGTTCATTTGCAAACTCCTTAAGGAACCTTGCAGGGATACCATCGGGTGAGCGAAGAACCTTTATAGTTTACAAAAATATATAATAAATGCCATTGATGAGATATCTTTATCAGATATGCTCTATGTACTAAGCAGTTATCAAAGTTTTTAACCACATTGCATATTTGTATTTCAAGTACCCTGTTGATGAAAGAGGTACTGTTATATGAACCCCTAAAACTTGGCTACTCCTCAAAAAAAGGCACAATGTGTGTCATAGTTTATTGGAAAAAATCTGATACGCAGACTCAGTGAAACTACAGAACTAAATATTGAAGAGATCCACCATCAAATTTGGTAATTCGTGTATGGGACAGGAAATATATGGAGACAGGGACAGTGTTGGATAAAGGGAGGAGTGGACGACAAAGAACATCTGAGGAAAACATCGATCGTGTAGACAAGCCTTTGATTGTTATCCTACACAGTTCATACGTGCTGCTGCCAGACACTTACACCTACCATATTCATTTGCGATTGTACACTTACAAAGTGCAACTCATACAGGCACTCAAGCCAAGTGATAAACCAAGACAAAAAGAGTTTGCAGTTAATGCTGGAACAAATTTCTAAGGATGAATCGTTCCTCAACCGAGTTTGTTTTAGTGATGAGGCAACCTTTCATGTTTCAGGGAAACTGAACACACAAAATGTGAGAATCTGGGGATCAGAATTTCCCCGTGTGACTAGGGAACTTCACCGAGATAGTCCAAAGGTGATTGTGTGCTGTATAATCATGTGCAATCAAATCATTGGTCCATATTTCTTCGTCACATCAATTACTGCAGATGTTTACCATGACCTTTTGACAGAATATGTGGCACCACAACTAGATGACCTTCAACCAACCAAGATGGCGCACCACCACATTGGGGACTGCATGTTCGTGAGTTCCTAAATCAAATATTTCCTGACCGGTGGGTTGGAGGGGATGGCCCAATTCCCTCGCCACCTCGTGTATCGAACAAATATATGGGACATCACTGACCTCAAGCAAAAAATCATTGATGCTATTGCCACCATTGATGAGGCAATGCTACAGCAAACATGAGAAGAAATTGAGTAGCGTCTTGATGTGCCTCGTGCAACTAATGGTGCCCATATAGAGTTGTATTAAATGAGGGAAAAAACTTCAATATCTACTTCTTATTTTGTAATAATTTCCACATATATGTTTGCTAATTTGCTTTTGTAATATATTTTTGTAAATTGTAAAGAGACTTTATGGACACCCTTTCTCTTAGTAGTAAAAAAAAAACTATAGTCAAAAGAAATAACTGCAGTCAAGAAACATTATCGAAAGTTTAATATCGTTCATATTAATTTTCTTTTCTTAAGATGCTTTCAGTATACCATATAAATTCGATTGTACCCATTTAAATACCACTGTATTGCTTTGAAAATTAAAGTAAAACTCAAATATCCAAACATACAAAACAAGCAAACAAAATACGGGTACTTACTTAGGAAAATCTAAATTACATCGAATAAATGGACCTTGAACACTCCACTCATCTATAAAAGACAGGAACTAAATATCGTCATTCATTCATAAATTTTGATTTGCATGAATTGTATTTGAATATTGCTCTATTATATTTGTTATGAGCACATATAAAAAAGACTCAGATATTCAGACATTTAATTTTTAAAAGTAGAGCAGATATCAATAAAAGACAATATATTCTATTGTGAGTATCTTATATAATAAAGTAATAAATTATGTCTGGAAATCTCGGTTAACATACTGAAGCACGTACAAACATATGAACGCAGACATACACATGTAAAACATACTACCCAACAATTCCTTTTATCTCCAGGGACGCCATTCTTTTTTCCTCAGTATTTGTTGATGTTCCCACTCTTGGGGACTTGGCACTTTATAAATGCACGCAGACATAAGCCATCTTAAAAAAAAGGAACTACTACGCTTGGCTCATTGCGATAGTAGCACACAGGTACCAGAAACACTGCTTTCCTGAGAAATTTTCCTACCTTTCCAAAATTAAAAATAAAATCTTTGTATTACGTTAACGTGTCTTCAAGGACTAGGATTACTGACATAGGATACAAGTATATGCCCAAGCTTTCGACGGAAATGGGGATTCTACTCCTTTTTTATGAGTGACACCATACAGGCAAGAAAATTTCCATTATCAGGCCCAGCCACAAACAAAACATCAGAACAAAGAAAAAGTAGATGGTTAAGGACAAGACAGAAATAAGGGAATAATACACAGTAGAAATAGAACAGACAGAAGGAATAGTCGATGTACTGATGACGTAGAGATATGGCAGGATTAGGCCCTAAGATGACGATTGATCAGGCTTTTTGAAGGAGGATAGGTTATAAGAATTAGGAAAGACAGAAGGAGGGAGTGAGTTCCAGAGTCTGGAGGTGGATGGGAAGAAGCAGTCGCTGCACCGACGAATTCGCGAAATAAAAATCTCCATAGTTTTTTGTGAGACGAGGCCACTTTGTTTCATAAAAGTTGAAGAGCAGAGATCAGAAGTTCGCTTTTTTATTATTAATTATTACAAGGAAGCACAATGAGACGTTTCATTATTATTTTGTTTAATCCCCGTGAATCTCAGCATTGTAATAAATCAAATAGATTGTTTTTTTTTATTTTCTTATGTGATACGCATTTTTCCTTGGCTTTCAAGTACAAAACTCATGAATATCAAAATATGTCTTTTTTTTTCTTATTTGGTCATGTCTTTACTACTTGTTAGTTCCTAACAGGTAAAATTCCAACAAAAGAATTTTCCATATATTTTCTGCCTGGTAGTTTTTCTTTCTCAGTTATTGACAGTGTAGCACTCCAATTCACGCCTGAATTCTAGATTTTGATTTCATATTAAGCATTATTTTAATCAATATTTTACTGTTAATAAGTGGAAAGATTGTACATATAATTAGTGATTGCTTTTATTATCATGATAAGAAATTAATTTACCTTTCTCTCTCTCTCTCTCTCTCTCTCTCTCTCTCCTCTCTCTCTCTCTCTCTCTCTCTCTCTACATTGTAACCATTTGTCTGCATAATCCATCTGATAAAAAATACTCATACATGCAACATATGCTTATATTGGTAGTCCTTGTTGCTACAGCTGAAGGCATTTCATATTCAATTAGGGCTGGCTTAGACAGCTCGGTTAAGTATTCTTTCTATTACACTTTTTCTCCATGTCTACGATTACACTGAATTGCTCTTGCTATTCCTTCCCTAACTCCACTGACCTTGTGTCCTTGTAATATTTATCCTCTCCCCATGAATCATTGCTATATTCTCACCCACATGCTAAAGTTTTTTACATTACGACCCTCAATGTCATTAAGACCTTCAATGTTCATTTCTGACTGTCTAGTCGTACAATATGCAGATGACACTCAACTACTCCTTAGTGGTGATATTGATAATCTCCCAGAGCTAACTTTAAGAGCAGAAAACACTCTGTCAAAAATTAAAACCTATTTCCAAGAAATTGGGCTGTTAATTAACAAAAGTAAAACACAGTGCATATTTATTGGTTCAAGGTTCCACATAGCACAAATTCCAGAAAACACAACAATTAATTTTTGCGACAATATTATTACACCTAGCAAAACAGTCAAAAACCTAGGAATTCACTTTGATAACCACATGTTGTTTGATTCCCACATAGATAAGGTATGCAAAAAGGTTACAGGAACATTAATGTACTTATCACGTATAAAAGACAATTTTGAGACAACCACTCGAATAACTGTTGTTGAATTTCTAGCCCTAAGTCACATTAATTACTGCACAACTGTTTGGGGAGCTACCACTAAGACTCAGATAAACAGAATACAGAAGCTTATTAATTTTGCAGCTCGAGCTGCCCTGGGAGGAATAAGAAAATATGACCACATCACACCAGCTCTCAATAAAATTGGGTGGCTGCGGGCAGAAAATAAGGTCGCTTATGCTATTTATGTTTTTGTATTCAAAATTTTGGACCATCATTATCCTCGCTAGCTATTTGATTTAAAAACAGTCAGGGATATAAGGGGAACCAATACAAGACAGAGCAGTGAACTCTTTATTCACAGAACAAACACAGAAGCAGGTTCAAAGATGATCACTATCAAAGGGCCAACACTCTGGAATAATATTCCAGAGCATCTTAAAAATGCATCCTCCTTCACAGCTTTCAAAGGCAAA
Organism: Halocaridina rubra; assembly: GCA_037179515.1. Taxonomy (NCBI): domain Eukaryota; kingdom Metazoa; phylum Arthropoda; class Malacostraca; order Decapoda; family Atyidae; genus Halocaridina; species Halocaridina rubra. The sequence continues at coordinate 52,719 of JAXCGZ010005677.1, forward strand.
CTATATAGTTTTCTTTTAGACAAATAGTTGCTGCTCATTAAGAACTAATTATGCTCATTGTAAGGAAACAAATATGGAAATGATGCCGATAATAACTGTGCTGTATCTAGTGGCATACTTTCTACTTTATTAACATTATTGTTAACATTTTTATTACAGCATTATTATTTTCTATGAAAGCTACATTTAATTTAACTATATGTCTAACCCTCTTATTTATTTGTTTAATTACATGTCTACTCATAAGTTACTATTAATGTTGAATAACCATTGTACAAAATGGAAATAAATGTTTGTTTGTTTGTTTGTTCACACTAATAGTAGGGGAAGTGAGGCCCTTGGCATTTCAGTCCCTCATGATCTGGAAAAGAATGTAAAACATCCTTCATGTGCTCCTAATCGCAAAGACTACGACTGAAGGTATTAGGATTCAGCTAGGACTGGTCCAGACAGTTCCGGGTTGAGTGATTGCTTTTATTATCATGATAAGAAATTGATTTACCTCTCTCTCTCTCTATTTAATTAGGGCTGGCCTAGACAGCTCAGTTAAGTATTCTTTCTATTACACTTTTTCTCCATGTCTACGATTACACCGAATTGCTTTTGCTATTCCTTCCCTAACTCTACTGACTTTGTGTCCTTGTAATATTTATCCTCTCTCCATGAGTCATTGCTATATTCTCACCCACATGCTAAAGTTTTTTTTTACATTGGGACCCTCAAAGTCATCACAATGAATGGCTTCATTCTACTCACATTAATAGTAGGGGAAATGAGGCCCTTGGCATTTCTGTCCCTCATGATCTGGAAAAGAATGTAAAACATCCTTCATGTGCTCCTAATCGCAAAGACGGTGCATTTAAGTCTCTTCAGCTAATCTTTACATCTAATATTGCAAACTATTCCTATTTTGTAATTTTCCCCACCAAAGATTCCTCCTATCAAGCACTGTTGAAAGACTATAACTGGAGGTATTAGGATTCATCTAGGACTGGTCCAGACAGTTCCGGGTTGAGTCTTCCTTCAGGACGGTTCTTTTCCTCATTCCTACATCTACACTGACTATTCTGGTGTATTCATTACAAATCTCTTTGCTTTTCCATTGCATTTGACAAGTAACAACACTTCCCACATCTGTTTCTTTTTCTCTTTTTCCCACATATTTACTAGTATGTATGGAAGGTCCACAACTTATGGCCCCCAGTACCCGGCATAGAGGGGTGCGAAGAGTCTCCGGGGTTCCTGTTGACTCCACTATTGGCTTGAGGGCAGACACGCCTTGTGGTAGTAATGGTTCTGCCCTTAACCTTGCTCCTCCCAGTAGATCTGCTTCTTTCTCTCTTCACTATTCTAACTTTCGTGGTCTGAACTCTAAATTTTTGTCTGTGGAACAGCACTTGTGTACTTTCCTCCCTAACCTCCTCTTCCTTCTGTCTGAAACCAAGCTGTCTATATATGCTGCCACTGACCCATTTCATATCTCTCACTATAATCTGTATACTTGTTTTTGTTCCAAAGGTGGGGTCTGTGCCTACTGCAACACTAACACTCCTATTGCGAGACTCATGGACCTTGAATCTCCTGACTTTGATGTTCTCTGGCTTAAAATCTATCTCTCCACTATCACTCTTTTCTTTGCTTCTGCTACTGTTCTCCAAACTCCACCAAGTTTGTGTCTTTCTTTGAATATCTGTCCTTAAGCCCTGAGTCCTTGCTATCTTCTCACCCACATGCCAAAGTTCTCTACATTAGAGACTTCAATGTACACCACAGTGAGTGGCTTAATTCTTCTTACTCTGATGTGGGAGGAAGTGAGGCCATTGCTCTCTTTATCACTCATGATCTGGAGCAAATTATCGAACATCCTACTCCTGTTCCTGATCATTATGAACATGCAGCAAACATTCTTGACTTATTTCTGACTTCTAACCCTTCAAACTACTCTTATTCTGTGCTTTCCCTTATTGGAAAATCTGACCACTCTGTGATCTCAATCTCTTCCATTTTTTCTCCCCCTCCACCAATCCCTCCTACTCAGTGCTACCTTTGGCACTTTGAGCGTAGCCAACATGATAATGTGCATAACTTCTTCTTTAACATCCCATGGGATGACTACTGCTTTTGGTCCCACAACCCTGATTAGCTTGCTGTAAAAGTTGCCGAGATCATGACCTCGGGAATGGAGGCATACATCCCCTTTTCTACTAAACCTTTCTCTCCCCCTAAACCTTGGTTTGACCATGCCTGCTCCATAGTTATCCAGGCCAGGAATTGAGCACACCATTCTTACCAAGTCTCTCCTTCCGATTTAACTCGCTTTGCTTTTATTATTGCCAGGAATCGCTGTACTGCTCAGATTCAAAGGTTTATGGCTTCCTGTGTAAGAAGGAAAGTTGATGACCTTAACTTCTCTCCCACTGACAAATGCTTCTGGTCCTTAGCCGAAACCTCTCCAAAAACTTCTGTAACTCAAGCTTTCCCCCTCTCTTTTGTTCTAATGGTTCTATAGCTTGCTCTCCCACTGAAAAAGCCACTCTCTTTGGCTCTCCTTTTTCTGCCTACTCTTCTATAAACGATTCCAGCACACCTGTTCCTCAATCTTTACCCCTCTCTAACCTTGTGCCCTCTCTTATCCTTTCTTCAAGCAAAGTTCATAAGGTTCTTTGCTCGTTAAAGACGAACAAGGCTTCTGGTCCCGATGGTATCAGTGAAAGGTTTCTTAAGGAGTTTGCAGATGAACTGGCTCCCGTCCTTTGCCGTCTTTTTTGCCTCATTCTATCAACCAGTATCTATCCTTCATCATGGAAGCATGCTCTAGTTCAACATGTTCCTAAAAAGGTGACCGTTCTATTCCTTCAAACTACCGACCTATTGCCCTAACCTCCTCTATTGCTAAAATTTTGGAAACTTTGCTAAATGCTCACGTCTTGAAATGCCTTGAATCTAACTTACTTATCTCCGATCACCAGTACGGCTTCAACAAGGTAAGATCCACTGGTGACCTCCTGTCCTATCTTACTCATGTATGGTCATCTTCTCTGAGGAACTTTGGGGAATTCTTTGTCGTTGCCCTTGATATCTCTAAGGCTTTTGAGGAAGCCTGGCACAAGGCTCTGTTGGCCAAACTCCCTGTCTGTTACTTTACCCCTTCTTTCTGTTCTCTGATTTGTATTTTTCTTTCTGACCGTTTTATATCTGTAGTTTTTGATGGTGTGACATCTAACCCTTTCTCTGTTACCAGTGGTGTTCCACAGAGCTCTGTCCTTTCACCTACTCTGTTCCTTCTCTTCATCACTGATCTTCTACAATCTCCATCTTCCTCTCCTCTTCATGCCTTTGCTGATGATTCTACCCTTCACTTTTCCTCTGCATTTTCTTCACAACCTTCATCTGCTACTTGTAATCAGTCTTGTATCACTCTTTCTTCTACTCTCAACTCCAATTTGCAGAGGGTGTCTGAGTGGGGCACTCAAAATTTAGTTAAATTTAATGCCTCTAAGGCACAGTTTCTGAATATCTCTTTATCTTCTCCTTCTCCTGATAATCCTATTGTCTTCGAAACTAACGAACTTTACCCTCTTAATTCTATCAACATATTAGGAATCCATATAGCCTCTAACTTGTCTTGGAGGAATCACATAATCCAAATTTCTAAATCTTCATCCAAAAAATTGGGGGTTTTGTTTTGCTTCCGTCATTACTTCTCCTCTTTACAGCTACTTAAAATTTATAAAGGTCTTATCTGTCCCTGCTTAGAATACTGCTCACACATCTGGGGTACTTCATTTTATTCTTATCTCCTTGATAGGGTTGAATCTAACTCAGTCAGACTCATTAATGATCCTTCTCTTATTTTTAATATGAATTCTCTCTCTTTTTGCGGTATTGTATCTTCCCTTTCTCTTTGCTATCGCTACTACTTCCATCGCTGCTCTGATGAGTTGGCGATTTGCATCCCTCCCCCACTGCCAAGGCTGCGTAACACTCGCCAAGCGGCCTCATCTCACAGGTACTGTGTGGAGATTTGTTGCTCGGGGATTGGTCAGTGCAGCGACTGCTTCTTCCCATTTACCTCCAGACTCTGGAACTCTCTTCCTCCTTCTGTCTTTCCAAATTCTTATGACATTTCATCCTTCAAAAATCGGATCTATCGGTATCTTAGGGCCTAGTCCTCCATATCTCTGGGTCCTCTGTACTTTGACTGTTTTTTTCAGTCTGTCGTTTTCCTTGGTACGTTATTACTTCATTTCTGCCTTATCCTTAGCCTTTTTCTTTTCCTTCATCTTATTTTTTCTTGTGCTCGGGCCTTTATTGATTAGGGCAGTTTTTGCCTGTCCCGGTGTCACACTAAAAAAAAAAAATTAAGTGTTCTTAACGTAAAAATTTGCATTCCTTTCGCCTTGATTTTTCAGGGGATAATAACTGCAACCTTGATCAAGGAGCACAAAAAACTACTGATATAAACACCTCAGGATGGAAGCATTCACCCCTTCCTCTATCAAACTTTTTCTCTCTTCAATCCTTGGTTTGACTGTGTCTGCTCTGTGGCTACTCAGGCCCGGGATTGGGCATGCCATTCATAATAAACCTCTCAAATTAATTCAACTCTCTTTGATTTTATTACAGGTAAGATATTGCTGCATTTCTCAGCTCTTTAGGTCTAAAACTTAATTTTTCAGAAGGAAAGTTAATGGTATGAACTCTTTTCCTACGGAAATATGCTTCTGGACTTTAGCCAAAAAATCTCCAAAAACTTCTGTAACTCATGCTATCCTCTCATTA
>JAXCGZ010005677.1:67500-92500 GCA_037179515.1 Halocaridina rubra
CAAAAGGGAAGCACACTTCACATATATATCTGCTATACTAGGAATGAATGCATTCTATCTGAATGCCACTCTGTTCATATTACAGTTTCCCCCAACCTCACTCATGGCTTTGTTTTTGCATTTAATTCAATTCTCAGTATCATTTGGGATCAACAATAATCAAATTAGTTCATTACCATATGTGAAAACATGAATCAGTTTTAACCCGACCGGAACTTGAACCTAGGGCACATAATTACTGTGCCAAGGCGCTACCAACTACACAACAGAAGGTCGAAAGGGAAACAAACCTTATAGCTATATCTGCTATACTAGGAATGAACTCATTCTATCTGAATGGCACTCTGTTCATATTACAGTTTCCCCCAACCTCTCTCGTGGCTTCGTTTTCACATTTCATTCAAATCTCAATCTCATTTGGGACCAACAATAATCAAATCACCACATTATCATTGGGGGACACTGTTATATGAACAGAGTGGCATTACGATAAAATGCATTCATTCCTAGATTAGCAGATATAGCTGTAAGGTTTGTTTCCCTTTTGACCTTTTGTGTTGTAGTTGGTAGTGCCTTGGCACAATTATTATATGTCCTAGGTTGAAGTCCCGGTTGGGGTAAAAAATATTCATATATATATATATATATATATATATATATATATATATATAATATATATATATATATATATATATATATATATATATATATATATATATATATATATATATATATATATATATATATATATATATATATATATGATTCTCTCAAGCAAAATTTTGTTAATTCATGTGTTAGGATGAACCCAACACCTTTCCATGAAGAAACTTGGGGATACTTTGGGTCCGTAATTTGGCATTCCCATATAGTACAAATTATTTTCTTTTGAAATTTCCATTGCGTTTCCCAAAATTAGAAGTTAATTAAATTTCTTGTTAACTCATTGCCATGAATATGGCAACAACAGTGGATGCAAATATTTGCCTAAACATTCCATGTTAAGTCTTTATTGTGTCTGTTTATTTTCATAAAAATTATAAAAATGAGAATCAGCACCCACTCTTTTTTACCGAGAATTCACAATGAGAATTTTATTTACCTTACTTAAAAATCCTTTTTTTTTTCTTTTCATTGGCTTCTTAACAATGCAATCCAAAAACAACATATTTCTTTATTTCTTTTCTTTATTGCTTTTATTCTGTCATAACACCATTCCAAATGAAATAGTTAATTAGCTCTTCCATTATTTGATTTCAGAAGTTCTCTGAATATCGCAAAATAGGCTTTTATTAGTTTGTCATGACAAAGACTGAAAAAATTATGTGACTTTAATATTTATTTTTCAATGCACTTGACATATAAGAGCCAGCTTTCACTTACTTCACTTTTATACACTTAGAACCCAATCATCTTCTTAAAATCTTATCCAATATGCTAAAATTCATTCATATGCTAAAATAACTTCTTTTGATGATATATTGTAGGCAATTATCCATCTGAAAGATATAATGGCAAATGTATGAATGTGTTTGCCATATATGGTACATGAAAATTGAGTAAATAATGTATATGTATGTGTGTGAGTGAAGTTTTCCTTAACCAACAGCTTTCCCTATTGAGTAGGACAACTAGAAAAAAGGCATCAAACACGAGACCTCAAATGCTCTAGAGATCATAGATTAAAAAAGAGAAAGATATATATCAAGTGTTACAGGGTTCACGCAATAACAAAGTTTACATTTGAAATATGTTGAAACAAATATTCTCAGATATCATGTCATCAAATAACCAACATCTCCGACACAGATCTGGAGTTCAAACGTTTAACTGGTAATTTAAATTGCTACTGATATATGTCCAAGCAAGCCTTCCAACTGATTTGGGAATCAAGGATTTACAAAAAAAAAAGCAAACAAACAAACAAACCTTCACACAGCTCAAAGTGCCCTATGAATTGCCTAAAAAAAATTTGTACAACTCACACTCCAGGAAGTTTGTCATACATAGGAACTTAAATTAGATAAGAAAAGCAGTCAAAGCTTCAGGTGCTCATTCCCTTGAAAGTTTTCAACTGATCGCACGTTCAAGAGCTCTGGAGCTCAGGAACTAACAAAACAGAAAAAAGCTTAGAAGTTTATTATCATAGGCTACCAATGCCATCAACAAAAGCTTTTTTCTCTACGACTTGAGAAATGATAAAGCATCTTTAGAAATCAAAAGTAAAAAAGAAAATCAACTCACAAAACTTCAAGAGGGTTAAAACTCCAGGAATGAAAAACGTTGCCACTAAAGCCCAAGAGCTCGGAAGTCTGTTTCACGCAATATTGCTGGAGTTTCCCAACTGCAAATATGCCCTGAATAACAGAATATTCATTCGAGTGACACTCATATGTCTTTCTTGATACTGAAAAACATGAAATTTATTTCCAAACAGTCAATACCAAAGGTAAACATTATAAGATAGCATAATATTCACAGTTGCGTATAAAAATGTTGGACAGTATGATAAATTATATATTGGTGATATTCAGGTAGAGATAAAATGAAGAGACCAAGAAGTTCTTAAAATGCAAAATGCTTCATCCAAAATCTAATAACCTTAAATTGATAACATTGATTATTGTACTATTATCAACCTTTTTTTCTATGAATTCTATAACTCTTCACTTTCATCCAGTCTATTTTTTTCTCATGAAAGCTACATGCAACACGAGTGAGTTTTGAGATTATCGAAGCAGAGTGCATTTTTTCCACAACTAACATCCAAACATTACAAAGTGAATGCAATGAACAAGAGCAACCACATATGGTATTGAACATTCAATGCTGGTAAGTATATCCAAGGCACAAGTGTACGTGCAAATACATATACTTCTATATAATTCCTAAAGATTATTTATAGAGATATTGAAAAATACTGACTTTGAAAAGTATCAGATCTGAATCTCTGGTGAGGACCCCAGGGACCCATATCTCTCATAAATAATATTTGACCATGGATTTCAGATGACTTCTGGTTCACAAACCAAAAGTTTAATGAATACGATATATATCCCTCCTATACAAAGATTGTGGTGGGCGATATTGCAATATGTTTCTTGCATTGAATATTATATTTGAGATTTATGATATATGCCATATCTTAAAAGATTCGGGAAAAGCTTTAGAAAGATTTATATTGCATAATGCCTTTATAATGCATTTGGAGGACTGCCTGAAAGAATGTCTTTTACTTTGCAGAATTTGTTTATGGTATTGCTCTTGATATGTGAAAAATAAAGTTAGAAATAAAGAATAAATAAATATGATATCTGTACATATATACAAATTAAATATACATGACAGTAAATAAATGTTACTATATATAAACATAATGAGTAAACATAATAATAAACTAATAAATAAATAAGTAAAAAACAAATAGATAAATAAATGAATAAATATATAATTTAATAAACAAAATATATATGCCTGCAAAAGAAAAAATTTGGAAAAAGTAAATAAATGGACACAGCAAGAAAATATAACATTGCATAAATGTAAACATAAACTTAGAAATATACAAACGTGAACAATAAGCAAACGCTGTCAGTGGAGCTCGAGACAATGACATTTTGTGACAGTGAAAGAGTATATGATATATAAATAAAGTCAAAACTGCAGAACTGAACAGTTAAATTGTTGCAACCATGAAAATTATATATATATATATATATATATATATATATATATATATATATATATATATATATATATATATATATATATATATATATATATATATATATATATATATATATATATATATATATATATATATATATATATAAGGTTGGATTCCTTTTAACCTTCTGTGGTGTAGTGGTAGCGCCTTGACTTAGTTATCATAAATCCTAGGTTCGAGTCCCGATCGGGGTAAAAAAATTATTCATGTTTTCACATATGTAATGTGCTTCTTTGGTAATTTCGTGGCCCGAATGAGATTGGGAATTGAATTAAATGCTAAAATGAAGCCACGAGTGAGGTTGGGGAATCTGTAATATGAACACAGTGGCATTCAGTTAGAATGCGTTCATTCCTAAGTATAGCAGATATAAGCTATAAGGTTGGATTCCTTTTAACCTTCTGTGGTGTAGTGGTAGCGCCTTGACTTAGTTATCATAAGTCCTAGGTTCGAGTCCCGGTCGGGGTAAACAAAAATTATTCATGTTTTCACATATGTAATGTGCTTATTTGGTAATTTCGTGGCCCTAATGAGATTGGGAATTGAATTAAATGCTAAAATGAAGCCACGAGTGAGGTTGGGGAAGCTGGAATATGAACATAGTGGCATTCAGTTAGAATGCGTTAATTCCTAAGTATAGCAGATATAAGCTATAAGGTTGGATTCCTTTTAACCTTCTGTGGTGTAGTGGTAGCACCTTGACTTAGTTATCATAAGTCCTAGGTTCGAGTCCCGGTCGGGGTAAAAAAAAATTATTCATGTTTTCACATATGTAATGTGCTTATTTGATAATTTCGTGGCCCGAATGAGATTGGGAATTGAATTAAATGCTAAAATGAAGCCACGAGTGAGGTTGGGGAATCTGTAATATGAACATAGTGGCATTCAGTTAGAATGCGTTCATTCCTAAGTATAGCAGATATAAGCTATAAGGTTGGATTCCTTTTAACGTTTTGTGGTGTAGTGGTAGCGCCTTGACTTAGTTATCATAAGTCCTAGGTTCGAGTCCCTGTCGGGGTAAAAAAATTATTCATATATATATATATATATATATATATATATATATATATATATATATATATATATATATATATATATATAGTTGAATAATGAAAAAGTTGTTATAAGAGCTTTGGAAAAGTTATACAAGAAAATTGCAAATGCAAGAACAACGGTCATATTCAACAAAATATGTCTAAAAAAAAATTTACTGCCAATATATATATATATATATATATATATATATATATATATATATATATATATATATATATATATATATATATATATATATATATATATATATATATATATATATATATATATATATATATATATATATATATATATATATATATATATTAAAATAAGTTACTAGTCAGTTGAATATTTTTTTATGATCATAGACGAAAATAATCTACTACTGTGATGAATAGTTTTTTTTTTTTTTTTTTTTAGTGTAACACCTGGACGGGCAAAGAAATCTGTCCTCATCACACCTGGACACCAATAAAACATTAACGAGAAGAAAATGTAGCAGGTTTAGGACAAAACTGACAAGTTTAGAAAATAGTCAAATAAGTGAAGTCCTAGAAATATAGCAGGATTAGGCCTTGGTATGATGATAGATCAATTTTTGAAGGAAAGGTCACAAGAGCTAGGAGAGACAGAGTCTTGAGATGGAAAGAAAGAATACTCACTGCACTGACCAATCTACGAGCTACAAATCTCCAAACAGTGGATGTGAGACAATATTTTTTGACATGTCTTACACAGCCTGCCAGCAGGGAAGGATGCAATTTGCCAATTCATCAGAGGAGCGATGGAAGTAGTACCGGCGAGGAGAAAGAGAATCAAGATTTGATGTGACAGAAGGGTTGTTATTGAGTCCGATGGCCTTGGATTCAGTCCTATTAAGGAGAGAAATATAAGAAGCACCCCAGATATGCCAGTAGTATTCTAAGCAGGGACGAATAAGCCAGTTTATCCGCACACTGCTCAAAGAACTTAACAGGGATACCATCGGGTTCGGGTGTCTTATTCGTTTTCAGGTGCTAAGAATATGACGCACTCTGCATGTTTTTTTTATGAGTTAGCCACCGGGACAGGCAAAAACTGCTCTCATCAATAAAGGCCCGGGCATGAGGAAACACCAAGATGAAGGAAAAGCAAAAGGTTAAAGACAAGGCAAAGATGAGGCAATGTTACACAAAGGAAAACGACAGACAAAAACAATAGTCAATGTACAGAGGACCTAGAGATATGGAGGATTAGGCCCTGAGATAATGATAGATCCGCTTTTTGAAGGAATATAGGTCATAAGAATTAGGAAAAATGGAAGGAGTTAGAGAGTCCCAAAGTCTGGAGGTAGATGGGAAAAAGTAGTCGCTGCACCGACCAATCCTTGAGCTACAAATCTGCACACAGTATCTGTGAAATGAGGCCTCTTGGCGAGTGTTACACGGCGCTGGTAGTGAGGGAGGGATACAACTCGCCAAGTCATCAGATCAGCGATGGAAGTAGTAGCAATAGAAAAGAGAAAAGGATGATACCTTACATCAAAGAGAGAGAGAATCCAGATATGAAGTAGGAGAGGGATCTTTAATGAGTCTGACTGCCTTAGATTCAACCCTATCAAGGAGATAAGTATAAGAAGAAGCACCCCCAGATGTGTGAGCAGTATTCTAAGCAAGGACAGATAAGACCTTTATAGATTTTAGGTAACTGTAAAGAGGAAAAGTATTGACGAAAACGAAACAGTATCCCCATTTTTTTTTGGGATTATGTGCTTCCTCCAAGACAAGTTAGAGGCTATATGGATTCCTATTATGTTGATATACTTAAGAGGGTAAATTTCGTTAGTTACAAAGATAACAGGGTTATTAGGAGGAGAAGAAGATAAAGAGATAGCCAGAAACTGTGTCTTGAGGTATTGAAATAAGCTAAATTTTGAGTGCCCAACTCAGATACCCTTATGCAAATCGGAGTTGAGAGTAGAAGAAAGAGTGATGCGGGGCTGATTATGAAGAGCAGATGAAGGTTGTGAAGAAAAGGCAGAGTAAAATTGAAGAGTAGAATCGTCCGCAAAGGTATGAAGAAGAGAGGAAGATGTTGATTCTAGAAGAGCATTGATGAAGAGAAGGAACGTAGTAGGTGAGAGAATAGAACCCTGTAGAACACCACTGGTAACAGAGAAAGGGTTAGATGTCGCACCATCAACAACTACAGATATAAAACGGTCAGAAAGAAAACTGGAAATCAAAGAACAGAGAGAAGGGGTAAAGCCATAGGCAAGGAGTTTAGCCAACAGAGCCTTGTGCCAGACTCTATTAAAAGCCTTAGAGATATCAAGGACGATGACAAAGGATTCCCCATAGTTCCTCAAAGAAGATGACCATACATGAGTAAGATAGTACAGGAGGTCATTAGTGGATCATGCCTTGCAGATGCCGTACTGGTGATTGGAGATAAGTAAGTTATTTTCAAGGCATTTCAAGAGGTGAGCATTGAGCAAAGATTCTAAAACTTTAGCAATAGAGGAGGTTAGGGCAGATAGGTCGGTAGTTTGAAGGAACAGAGCGGTCACCCTTCTTAGGAACAGGTTGAAAGAACAGGGATGGCCATAGGGTCAGAGTGAGGTAGAGCATAAGGGTCAGGGGCTCTGAAATTGTTTACAGAAGAATTAGAGGAAAAATGATTATCAAAGTGAGTAGGGAAAAGAAAAGCTAAAATCAGCAATGAACGGATACAATATGGTTGATGCTAAAGACGGATATATATATCTCTTAACCTAAAAGTCGTCTGGATATATTCTAAAACATTAAACGCGTTGAGAACACTTATTATAGCGAACTGCATTAGGTTATGCATTCATGTTTTGATTACTGGAATTAAACCTCTTCAAAGTAATTATGAATAGAAGGTTTCCTGTTTTCAAGCTTAGGTTTTATTTTTATGAGTGAGACAACGGGACAGGCAGAAACTGCCTGAGAAAATACCAAGACGAAGGAAAAGAAATAGGTTAAGGACAAGGAAGAGATGAGGTAATGTCACACAAAGGAAAACGACAGACAGAAAAAACAGTCAATGTACAGAGGACCCAGAGATATGGAGGATTAGGCCCTGAGATGACGATAGATCTGCATTTTAAAGGATGAAAGGTCTTAAGAATTAGGAAAGTCACAAGGAGGAAGAGAGTTCCAGAGCCTGGAAGTAGATGGGAAGAAACAGTTGCTGAACCAACCAATCCGCGAGCTACAAATGTCCACACACTTGGCGAGTGTTACGCGGCCATGGCAGTGGGGGAGGGATCCAACTCACCAACTCATCAGAGCTGCGATGGAAGTAGTAGCGATAAAAAAGAGAAAGGGAAGATACCTTACGGCGAAGAGAGAGAGAATCTAGATTAGAAGTAAGAGAAGGATCATTAATGAGTCTGACTGCCTTAGATTCAACCCTATCAAGGACATAAGTATAAGAAGAAGCACCCCAAATGTGTGAGCAGTATTCTAAGCAAGGACGGATAAGATCCTTATAAATTTTAAGTAACTGTAAAGAGGAAAAGCATTGACGAAAATGAAACAAAACCCTCAATTTTTTTTATGATGATTTAGAAATTTGGATTATGTGATTCCTCCAAGACAAGTTAGAGGCTATATGGCTTCCTATTATTGTTGATAGAATTAAGAGGGGAAATTTCGTTAGTTTCAAAGACAATAGGGTTATCAGGAGGAGAAGAAGATAAAGAGATAGCCAAAAACTGTCTTAGATGCATTGAATTTAACTACATTTTGAGGGCCCCACTCAGATACTCTCTGCAAATCGGAGTTGAGGGTAGAAGAAAGAGTGATACGAGACTGATTACGAGTAGCAGAATAAGGTTGTGAAGAAAAAGCAGAGGAAAAGTGAAGGGTAGAATCATCAGCAAAGGCATGAAGAAGAGGGGAAGATTGGGACTGTATAAGATCATTTATGAAGAGAAGAAACAGAGTAGCTGAAAGAACAGTGCCCTGAGGAAGACCACTGGAAACAGAGAAAGGGCTAGATGTCGCGCAATCAACAACTACCGTTATAAAACGGTCAGTAAGAAAACTGAAAATCAGAGAACAGAAAGAAGAATAAATTATCATAAAAATCTAAAAAGAAAAATATTGTAAACAAATGAACACAAGATAAGCAAAATTAAGGACCCTGTTCATATCGAGCATAGAAACTAAGACTTTCACAAAAAAAAAAAAAAAAAAATTAGCAACTATAATATCGCAAAAATAACATGTCCACAAAACTCAGATAATCCTTGAAATTGCTGTTTACATAATACCGAATTATTTTAGGAATCTTTTTATGAAATTGAAATTTATCTAGAATTATATTCTAAAAAAATACACCTGAGAGTTTATATCCTGCTACAATCAAGCAAACCTACCAGTAACTTTTGACATTAATATAGCATAATAATACAATTAACTTGGAATGCTATCACAAAAAACAATTAAGACATGAAAGATCCTGTAACAAGATAGCAATCATTATCCCCTCCATACAAAAATGGATGTATATGTTTGTTTGCTTTGTTTTTTTGTTTATGAGAATACTGTATCACCAGTAATCCACTCCTTTCAAAGTGTACTCAATAAGAATGGTGTGATGACTTGGCTATATCACAGTTAACACTGGTACTTTCCTCTCTCATATAATAAAGAGATGATGTACCTTTTACTTTAGGGAATAGAATACGAGTTGTCCTATGTGGGAATCTTGAGCCATATCACTAAGCCAAGAGGAGATAATTAAGAATTATAGTTCCATAACATATGATCTGATTTACTATTATCTAAATTATTGATGAAAAATAATTATTATTGCTTGAGAGAGAGAGAGAGAGAGAGAGAGAGAGAGAGAGAGAGAGAGAGAGAGAGAGAGAGAGAGAGAGAGAGAGAGAGAGAGAGAGAGAGAGAGAGAGAGAGAGAGATCCCTTTCTAAATATTGGTACTTCTCAAGTATTGACTATGTAAATGTTTGTTGGAGTTCACCTAGAATGTCATATTTTATTGCTTACATTTGTTGCTATATTGAAGAAAAATACAGGTATTTAGAAAATTATATAATTATAAATCAGTAAGCATACAGAAAATTTTAGGCTACATCATGTACACCTATGTTTAAGATCTTGAATGCGCAAAGTATCTTACAAGTATTAATGAGTAAGCATTCAGGATATTTTACGCCTACATTATGTTCTTATGTTTAAATTCTTGAATACTCGGCAGCTTGAATATCCACCACGTATAACAAAAACTAATAACTGTAAGTTAAGGCTTACTAAACTTATATTTATATGATGAATATATAATCCTTGAGTACAAGTAAAATGAAAATCCAGCAAAACGGATATATAACTATTGACCATATATAACTTTTGTGATTTAAAATAATTTCACATCCTCCACATGGTACCAGAATAAGAAACATGCGCATTCATCCCGTATTCTATACATCTAATTTACACATACAAATTAACTTTTCAATTAGACGATCTTTACATATGATATCCCCTTGTGAAATTATTGGAACAAATATCCTACAAAAGCTTAAACAATAAGTACAATAACTGGTCCAGACATGACGTTAAACAAGACACATGATTTTATTTCTAGTATCCCCCAGACGCAGGTTCATCATGATACATTAGCAAATTATCACACACACACGCCCATTGAACTCTGCTTTTTAAATTGCGCAGTGGCAAGTTTATCATGAACTTTAAAATTATATCACATTCCCCCATGTCCCAGATTTATCATGTTTATAGCAAAATTTACACTATGGAAAGTTTATCTTGAACTTTGCCAAGACATCAGATCATGCCATCTCTCATTTTTTTTAGGCTTCTGATATAATCTATGTTATGGCAAGATCAGCAGAAAACATTACCCACTCTGGTTTTTATGTCAATTTCATTTTAGCTAATGCCCAAATAAAAGTTATATAAAAAGAAAAAAAAGAGTTAATTACACGCAATATCAACTGTTAAATACACTAAAACGTAAAGTGGCCCATACACGGTGCGACTGCCCTTGAGGCCTTGGGGGACTGACCAGATTGGATGGAAATCCTACCACCCACACACACTACCCGATACCAATATATGTATACGTATATATTTTATGAATGTGGCTCAGGGACTAGAGCATAGAACGCTGCCCTCATCGGGCCCAGGCACCAATGCCAGGTAGAAAATTGGAGAATGATTAAAGGCAAAGGAGAAAGGATGAAAGAATAGTCAACATAATGAAGACCTAAAACTATAACGATAAGAATGAAAGTAAATAGGAAGAGATGGGGAGTGTTGTGACTTGTCAAAATTGGAGGCATAGGAAAAGACCCGTTGCTGAAGGAAGACATAACATCGACCTCTTCTGGCTAGTCCTATTTTACTCCAAAAAACCTTCAGCTATAGTATCGTAAAGAACGAATGGTGCCATGGACCAGCCTACTGCATTATATATCCATACTTGATTTAAGGTAATTTTTCAAGCGAAGTTGTTCAGGCCAGGCAATTACTCTATTCATCAATAAGTAAGCAGACCTAATCAGTTAAATGCATAATAACTCATAACTATCTATTGATCACTTGCAAATAAGTTAATAGAAGAAGGAAGATAGGGACTCCACAGATAATATATGGGTTTCCTCTTCATAACATGTCACTGAAATTAACATATTTTTTTTAGTGTCATGGTGGATATCTTGATAATTACACTCAAAAGTAATCATGATAAATGGCAAATTACTCTTTATTATTTATTTCTTACTCTCATTCGAAACTTTGAAAATTAATCATAAAATGTTGTGAAGGAGGGTTTTCAAAGATATTATTGGGACTCATTCTTCGTGACCTGAAGCAAAATTGAATAGAATTTTATCAGTTGGATGACTACTAACAGCGACAACGGTGGATCAGCTGACAATGCAATCGATCTTTTTTGGGACTAACTCGTTTCTTTTTCCTAATACATGACTTTGCGCTGCTTCATCGTGCATAGGTGTATGCACGTGTTTATTAATGTGACATCTTGAAGAAAGATTGTTCGTGAAATTAATATATTATCGACGTTTAATGATGTAGCCCTCTCCTTAACCTCTAATATTTGTATATTTTTTGCATCTTGGATATATATATATATATATATATATATATATATATATATATATATATATATATATATATATATATATATATATATATATATATATATATATATATATATATATATATATATATATATATATATATATATATATATATATATATATATATATATATATATTTATATATATATATATATATATATATATATATATATATATATATATATATAGATATATATATATATATATATATATATATATATATATATATATATATATATATATATATATATATATATATATATATATATATATATATATATATATATATATATATATATATATATATATATATATATATATATATATATATATATATATATATATATATATATATATATATATATATATAAAGGTAACTCTGAACCATGTTATCATGAGAACAAGCGCATAATTTATATTTGAGAATGATATAGAAATTGGGGGAATGTCAATATGAAGACGAAAGCCGCACTGTTTGAGAAAATTTGAGTCATTTAGCGTAAAGTGTATATATAAGGTAACTGTGGGAAAAAAGCAATACAGGCAATCGTACCTTTAAAAGCATATTTCCATGTGTCAATGTTGAAAGTGATATATTTTTTTTTCTAAAGATATATATATATATATATATATATATATATATATATATATATATATATATATATATATATATATATATATATATATATATATATATATATATATATATATATATATATATATATATATATATATATGATTCTATTTCTCGAGAAACACGTAAACACTGTAAATGTGAATGGTAATGGCTACATATGGAAATTGAAAGAAATTTTTGAGATCCTTAGTACTTAGTCCTTTTAAGTGTATTACTTATCTTCAGAGGAATCTGTTTCCTCTGAAGATAAGTAACACTTTTCAAGTTATGAGGTTTTGACATTTGGCGTAATAAGACTTGACACAGCAAAATCATTTTGTGAGTATTGACAACTATTTAAACTTTATAAATGCTTACAGTTAAATATCTGAGAATGTTAACGCATCTTACTTGCAAGATGCTTCATTATTTATAAAACTAATTTCATATACTGAAAAGTGTTACTTTGTGGCCACCATGGCTGAATGGTAGTTCTCACGACTTTGATTTGTCAAGCCTTGGCTCTGAGTTTAAAAAGGACATTTACTTAAGGTAACGGTTACACTTTTCAAAACCAAAGCCCTCCACAGGTAGGCACCGTCCTTGCCCTTAATAGGAGAGAGAGCTCGTGACGTAAAACCAATCACATCACCAAGTGTTATTTTATTTTATGGAATATTTCTGTATACAAAAATAATTGATATATATTGAAAAGGTCTTTTTGTAAATTTTATTGCTTATTTAAAATATGTTTTTATTTACACTGGGTTAAATTGACCTAGTAATTTCATTAAATTGCATTCGAATATGTATATGTCACTGATTTTAATATCATGAAATATTATAGCAATAGATAGAGCATAAATACACACACACACACACACACACACACACACACACACACACACACACACACACATATATATATATATATATATATATATATATATATATATATATATATATATATATATATATATATATATATATATATATATATATATATATATATATATATATATATATATATATATATATATATAGATAAATAGATAGATAGATAGATATGTGTACACACACACATACACACACACACACACCTTTCAGAAAAAAAGAGAGATAAGGAAGATAATGACAGAAGATCAGGGATGGGGCCTCTTTAAGATTGTTATACACAAATGCTGATGGATTAGCTGGTAAGGCAATAGAATTAAAAGATAGGATTCACAACATTAAGGCAGATATTGTAGCAGTTACACAGACTAAGATGAATGATGACATAAACAGTGTCACAGTTTTTCCTAAGGGCTTTAGAATATTAAATGTTGAAAGATTTGAGAGGACTGGTGGAGGAATAACAATGCTCATAAGTGAAAGGATTCAGGTTGAAGAAATAAACATTGCTATAGAAAGTAAGTTCAAGGAATTTCTTGTTGCTCGCAAAAATACTGGGCCAGAGAGCATTATAATAACTATTGTATATATCTCACCAAGGAACCAGCTTAGGCTAGAAGTTTATGAGAAAAGTCATATAGGTACTACTGCAGTCATAAACTCAGTTGTTGATATGGTACGGGAGGGAAAATGTAGGATTTTGATTATGGGAGATATTAATCATAAAGAGATAGATTGGATTAATCTTAACCAACACAGTGGTGAGGATTCATTCGGGGCAAGATTCCTAGATTGCGTACAAGGAAATTCCTACACCAACAAGTACTGGAACCAACCAGGGCCAGGGGTGGGGATGAGCCATCACTACTTTTTTTTTTTTTTTTTTTTTTAGTGTGACACCTTGACAGGCAGAAACTGCCCTCATCAAGAAAGGCCCGGGCACGAGAAAATACCAAGACGAAGGAAAAGAAAAAGGTTAAGGGCAAGGAAGAGATGAGGTAATGTCACGCAAAGGAAAATGACAGACAGAAAAAACAGTCAAAGCAACGAGGACCCAGAGATATGGAGGACTAGGCTCTGAGATGACGATAGATCTGCTTTTTGAAGGATGAGAATTAGGAAAGACAGAAGGAGGAAGAGAGTTCCAGAGTCTGGAGGTAGATGGGAAGAAGGAGTCGCTGCACCGACCAATCCGCGAGCCACAAATCTCCACACAGTACCTGTGAGATGAGGCCGCTGGCGAGTGTTACGCGGCCTTGGCAGTGGAGGAGGAATGCAACTCGCCAACTCATCAGAGCAGCGATGGAAGTAGCAGCGATAGAAAAGCGAAAGGGAAGATATCTTACGGCGAAGAGAGAGAGAATCCAGGTTAGAAGTAAGAGAAGGATCATTAATGAGTCTGACTGCCTTAGATTCAACCCTATCAAGAAGATAAGTAAAGGAAGAAGCACCCCAGATGTGTGAGCAGTATTCTAAGCAGGGGCGGATAAGACCTTTGTAAATTTTATGTAACTGCAATGAGGAAAAGTAATAACGAAAACGATACAAAACCCCCAATTTTTTGGATGAAGATTTAGAAATTTGGATTATGTGATTCCTCCAAGACAAGTTAGAGGCTATATGGATTCCTAATATATTGATAGAGTTGAGAGGGTAAAGTTCATTAGCTTTGAAGACAATAGGGTTATCAGGAGGAGAAGAAGATAAAGAGATAGCCAGAAACTGTGTCTTGGAGGCATTAAATTTAACTAAATTTTGAGGGCCCCATTCAGATACTCTCTGCAAATCGGAGTTCAGAGTAGAAGAAAGAGTGATACGAGATTGATTACGAGTAACAGCTGAAGGTTGTGAAGAAAAGGCAGAGGAAAAGTGAAGTGTAGAATCATCGGCAAAGGCATGAAGAAGAGAGGAAGATGGGGATTGTATAAGATCATTGATGAAGAGAAGGAAGAGAGTAGGTGAAAGAACAAAGCCCTTTGGAACACCACTGGAAACCGAGAAAGGGCTAGATGTCGCGCCATCAACAACTACAGATATAGAACGGTCAGAAAGAAAACTGGAAATCAGAGAACAGAAAGAAGGGGTAAAGCCATAGGCAGGGAGTTTGACCAACAGAGCCTTGTGCCAGACTCTGTCAAAAGCCTTAGAGATATCAAGGGCGACGACAAAGGATTCCCCATAGTACCTCAGAGAAGATGACCATACGTGAGTGAGATAGGACAGGAGATCACCAGTGGATCTTGCCTTACGGAAGCCGTGCTGGGTGGAGATAAGTGAGTTAGATTCAAGGCTTTTCAAGAAGTGAGCATTGAGCAGAGTTTCGAAAACTTTAGCAATAGAGGAGGTTAGAGCAATAGGTCGGTAGTTTGAAGGAATAGAGCGGTCACCCTTCTTAGGAACAGGTTGAACTAGAGCATGCTTCCAAGATGAAGGATAGATACTGGTTGACAGAATGAGGTGAAAAAGACGGCAAAGCACTGGAGCCAGTTCATCTGCAAACTCCTTAAGGAACCTTGCAGGGATACCATCGGGACCAGATGCCTTGTTTGTCTTTAGTGAGCAAAGAACCTTATGAACTTTGCGTGAAGAAAGGATAAGGGAGGGCATATAGTTAGAGAGGGGAAAAGACTGAGGAATAGGTGTGCTGGAATCGTTGATAGAAGAGTTGGCAGAAAAATGAGAGCCAAAGAGAGTGGCATTGTCAGTGGGAGAGCAAGCTATAGAACCATCAGAATGAATGAGAGGGGGAAAGCTTGAGCTACAGATGTTTTTGGAAAAGTTTTTGGCTAAGGACCAGAAGCATTTGTCAGTGGGAGAGGAGTTAAGGTCATCAACTTTCCTTCTTATAAAGGAAGCCTTAGACCTTTGAATCTGAGCTGTACAGCGATTCCTAGCTATAATAAAAGCAGAGCGAGTTAAATCGGAAGGAGAGGCTTGGTAAGATCGGTGAGCCTGATTCCTAGCCTGGATAGCCATGGAGCAGGCACGGTCAGACCAAGGTTTAGGGGAAGAGAAAGTTTTTGTAGAAGAGGGGATGTACGCCTCCATTCCCGCGGTCATGATCTCGGCAACTTTTCAGCTACCTGATCAGGGTTGCGGGACCGAAAGCAGTAGTCATGTCATGGGAAGTTAAAGAGAAAGTTACGCAAATTTTCATATTGGGTACACTCAAAGTGCCAAAGGCGGTGTTGAATAGGAGGGATTGGTGGTGGGGGAGCGAAAATGGAAGAGACAGAGATCATGGAGTGGTCAGATTTACCAAGAGGGGAAACCACAGAATAAGAGTAGTTTGAAGGGTTAGCAGTAAAAAATAGGTCAAGGGTGTTTGCAACATGTTCGTGACGATCAGGAACGCGAGTAGGATGTTTGATAATTTGCTACAGATCGTGAGTAATAGAGAAAGCAAGAGCCTCGCTTCCTCCCACATCAGTGTGAAAAGAATGAAGCCACTCACTGTGGTGTACATTGAAGTCTCCAATGTAGAAAACTTCGGCATGTACTCACAAATAACGTATTGGATATTGAAAAATTGAGCATTAACCACCAATTGGAAAGAGTGATCACTGTGTGTTGTTGATGGAGTATATCATTGGAGATGTTCTGCCTGAGAGTAGATGCACTGAGGACGTGAGGAGGAACTATCTGAATGGAGATTGCATCATAATGAATGAGCATATTACAGTTATTAATTGGAGAACATTATTTTACAACAAATCTGTACAAGAAATGTATGGCATCTTTTGTGAAAAATATGTGAAGATAGTAGATTGCTGCATAGCTGTCACTAAAGTAGGTGTAAATTATGCCAGAGAGAAATGGTTCGATAATGAGTGTAAAAGAACTATGGAGAGGAGAGACTAATGCTGGTATAGGTATAGGAGGAGAAAAAACATAAATGCCTGGCAAACCTACAAAAGAGCAAGAAATGATAACCTAAGTAAAAGAAGAGAGGCAGAGAGAGACTCTGAAAGGGACATCACCAGGAAGACTAAAGAAAATCCCAAGCTTTTCCACAGCTTTATCAGAGGAAAACTGAAGGTATAAGAATAGGATTTAAGGCTTAAGAGAGCGGACGGAACCATCACTGAGATGGATGAAGAGATCTGCAAAGAATTGGAAAAGGGGTTTCAGTCAGTATTTTCAGTAGAAAATACCCCCATCCCCTCAGATTGCATAGATAGAAGCTCATGGACCGGTATTAGAGAACATCATCCTTTCAGCCACAGAGGTATGCAAAGCGCTGATGGAGTTAAATGTCCATAAAGCTACAGGTCCTGATGATATATCCCCTCAAGTACTTAAAAAATGCACAAACTCAATATCAGTGGTACTAAATATTATATTTAAAAAGTCACTGGAGTCAAGGGAGATTCCAAGATGCTGGAAACAAGCAAACGGGATACCTATCTTCAAAAAGGAAAGGAGGGATACGGCTCTAAAGTATAAACCAATTTCCTTGACCAGCATAATTTGCAAAGTTATTGAGAAACTACTAAGGAAACATATCTCTCTTCACTTGGAATCCTTCAACTTTTTGTCAGTGAGACAACATGGCTTCAGAGAAGGTAGATCAACAGAAACAGACTTATCAGAATTTTATGATGAGGTAAGCCAAATCTTACAGGAAAGAGAGGGCTGGCCAGATTGCATATTCCTAGACTTCTAGAAAGCATCTGACAGTGTCCCACATGGGAAACTTATTAAGAAGCTGCAAGCAATGGCTGGAATAGATGGAAAAGTTTTGGCATAGATAAAAACTTACTTAGAAGGAAAGGAACAGAGGGTTAGAGTAAGACACTCAGTGTGTGAATGGAGACGAGTTAGTTGTGGAGTTCCACAGGGTTCAGTTTTAGGGCCACTTTTGTTCCTTGTATATGTAAATGACCTACCAGAGTCTGTAAATTCATTCATAAATATGTTTGCAGATGATGCAAAGATTGTAAAGAAATTAAGAAGCGAGAACAATGGTAGAGAGCTTCAGGAAGATCTAAATAGTCTGCATAAATGATCAGAAAAGTAACCAATGAAATTCAATACTTCAAAATGTAAGGTAATGATAATAGGTACAAGTGCAAGAAGGCCCAAGCTTGAATACTCGGTGGCAGGAGTACATCTTCAAGAGACAGAGAATGAGAAAGATCTGGGAGTAAATATACTGGCAGATTTGTCTTCAGAAATGCATAGAAATAGCATAGTAAGGGCAGCAAATGCTTTTCTCGCAAATGTAAGGGTAGCCTTCAGGCATATGAACAAGGAAATGTTCAGAAATATTTATGTGACCTATGTGAGCCCAAAACTTGAATATGCAGCCCCCTTTTCGAATCTGCGCTCGAAAACGCACTTAGGTTAAGCTTGAAAAAGTTCAAAGACATGCCACGAAACTGGTGCAAGAAATATGATGACAGTCTTTAAATTCCTTCATGGTTATGATAGAGTGGATAGGGATCGATATTTTGATATGGCTGGCACTAGAACTAGAGGTCATAATATGAAGCTTCGTAAGAAAACTTTTTTGCAGGATGTAAGGAAGTACTTTTTTAGTGTAGTAGGAGGTGAAAACTGGAATTAGGTAGGCGAGGAGGTAGTTAATGCTAACTCAATCAATAGTTTTAAGAACAAGAATGATAAGTATCACTAAATACAAAATGGAACCGATCAGAATACGGGTAGATATGAGTTTTGAGCTCTTTCCCGTAAGCAAAATTAGGTAATTACACACACATACACACACACACACAAATATATATATATATAATATATATATATATATATATATATATATATATATATATATATATATATATATATATATATATATATATATATATATATATATATATATATATATATATATATATATATATATATATATATACATGTTGTGTGGATGTATATGTATGTGTAAGTGCATTTCTAGTTACGTATTTGATATTTTATGTAAATAGGGCCTCCTATTTGTTATCTTTATTATATATATATATATATATATATATATATATATATATATATATATATATATATATATATATATATATATATATATATATATATATATATATATATATATATATATATATATTTAAAAGAATGCGTGTATATGTATTTACATATATACATATTTCTATGCATCTAAGTATGTATGTATGTATGTTTGTATCTATTTATCTATATATATATATATATATATATATATATATATATATATATATATATATATATATATATATATATATATATATATATATATATATATATATATATATATATATATATATATATATATATATATATATTATATATATATATATATATATATAATGTTTGTATCTATATTTTTATATAGAAAATATATATATATATATATATATATATATATATATATATATATATATATATATATATATATATATATATATATATATATATATATATATAATATATATATATATATATATATATATATATATATATATATATATATATATATATATATATATATATATATATGGTAGGAAAGCCTATTAAAGAAAACAACGAATATAAGTATATATATATATATATATATATATATATATATATATATATATATATATATATATATATATATATATATATATATATATATATATATATATATTTTTTTTTTATTTTTTTTTTTTAATTTATTTATTTATTTTTTTTCTTTATAAAAATATAGAGCATGCTGGATTTTGCCGTAGCATTTGACATGGCGATCCTGAACACGTTCTTCATGAAAAACAGCTACCGGACATACAGGAGTGGTCCCAGAGAGAGTCAAATCGACTTCCTCTTGTATCGAAGAGAAAACATCCGAGAAGTGGAAGACTGTAAATACTACTAGGAGAGAGTGTGGGAGGGCAGCACAGCCCAGTTGTGGCGAAGCTGGTTGTAAGGATACGAAGGACCGGAGTCGAGAGGGGAGAACCTAGGATCAAGTCTTGAAAACTCAAGGATGAGGTGGTGCGGCAGGAGTTCAAGAGGAAAGCACTACAGAGGATAGAAGAGGCGGAGGAGATGGATCAGTGGTGGAAAAGGAACAGTGAAGTAATCAGGAGTACGGCAGAGGAAGTCCTCGGAAAGTCATCTGGAAAGAAGCCGAGAAACGGAAAAGAGTCTTGGTGGTGGTCCTCATATTGCAAAGAGAAGATAGAAAAGAAGAAAGAGATGAAGAAAGCTTACGACAAGGAAAGAACAGAGAAGCGTAAATCTATGTTGAAAGATGCAAATAAGTAGGCAAAGAGGGCTGTAGCACAGGCGCGTGCAGCAGCACTGCAGGATATGTATGAGAAACTTGAAACAAAGGAGGGACAGAAGAGAATCTATAAGTTAGCAACAGAAATGAACAGATCGACAAAGAACCTAATATCAATAAAGCAAATCAAGGATAAGAACGGAAGAGTGCTTACTGACCCCGACATGATTAAAATGCGGTGGAGGGACTACTACGAAGAACTTCTAAATCAGGAAAATCCATGAATACGAAGAGGTGAAGGAGTGGGAATGGAGGGAGAGGTAGACCCTGTGAGTGAGGCGGAAGTCAGAGAAGCGTTGAAGAAGATGAAAAATGGAAAGTCAGTGGGGCCAGACCAGATTCCTGCAGAGGTATGGAAGAGTTTGGGCGAAGAAGGGATACGGGTGCTGACAAAGTTTCTGAACATGGTGATGAAGGAAGAGACTATCCCGAACGAATGGAGAGATAGTATAATGGTACCAATTTTCAAAGAAAAGG
Organism: Halocaridina rubra; assembly: GCA_037179515.1. Classification (NCBI taxonomy): domain Eukaryota; kingdom Metazoa; phylum Arthropoda; class Malacostraca; order Decapoda; family Atyidae; genus Halocaridina; species Halocaridina rubra. The sequence continues at coordinate 88,681 of JAXCGZ010005677.1, forward strand.
GAGACAACCAGAGTTGCAACAACTATAGAGGAATTAAGCTAACATCTCACACTATGAAACTGCTGGAAAGAGTGTTGGATAAAAGGCTGAGGGAGGAGACAAAAGTTTGTAGTGAGCTGTTTGGTTTTATGAAAGGTCGAGGAACAATGGATGCAGTATTCGCAATGAGGCAGACAATGGAAAAATATAGAGATAAGCAAAGAGGGCTGTACATGGCGTTTATTGACCTGGAAAAAGCTTATGATTGGGTCCCGAGAAGCGAGGTGTGGAGGAGTATGAGGTCGAAGGGAGTGAAGGAGAAGTATGTCAAGATAGTTCAGGACATGTACAGGGAAGCCACAACAAGAGTAAGAAGTACAGTTGGCACTACAGAGCCTTTTCAGGTGAAAGTTGGACTCCATCAGGGATCAGCTCTTATCCCCTATCTATTCAACCTTCTCATGGATGTGATGGTGGAGGAGGTGACAAAGGAGGCACCATGGAGCATGCTCTTTGCAGACGATATTGTTTTGGTCTCCGAGAGCCATGAAGAATTGCAAGAGAGGTTGGAGCTATGGAGGGGTTTGCTGGAGAATTACAGACTGAAGGTGAGCAGACAGAAAACGGAGTACCTGGAGTGCAATGTGTCACAAGGAGGCGACCTGTTCATGCAAGACCACAAGCTCCCAAAGGCAGATGCCTTCAAATACCTCGGCTACTACGTAACGAAGGATGGAGACCTAGAGAGAGAGATTGATCATAGGATCCAGGTAGCGTGGAACAGCTGGAAGAGAACATCAGGGGTGCTATGTGACAAGAAAATCAGTGCTAGAGTGAAAGGAAAAGTGTACAAGTCAGTTGTGAGACAAGCGTTGCTGTACGGAGCGGAGACGTGGCCGGTGAAAAATGTTCAAGAAAGGAAGATAGATGTCGCAGAAATGAGAATGCTGAGGTGGATGTGTGGGGTGACGAGGGAGGACAGGATACGAATTGACCGGATCAGAGGTACAGTGAAGGTGGTGGTGGCGTCGGCGAAAGCGCAGGAGAGGAGATTGCAGTGGTTCGGTCATGTGAAGAGGAGAGAAGAAGACTACGTGGGTGTGAGAGTGATGGAGATGGACGTGCAGGGCAGACGTAGACGAGGAAGACCTAAACTACGGTGGAAGGACCAACTGAAGGAGGATCTCAGAGAGAGACAGCTGGGGGAGGAGCAAGTGATGGACCGGAACCAGTGGAGATGACTAGTGAAGAGATGCGACCCCATATGAAAATGGGAATGCAAACAGAGGAAGAAGAAGAAGATGCAAACAATTTTATATATATATATATATATATATATATATATATATATATATATATATATATATATATATATATATATATATATATATATATATATATAGATAGATAGATAGATAGATAGATAGATAGATAGGTAAATAGACAGATATATAGATGCAAGTTTACATACATACATACTTAGATACATAGAAATATGTATATATGTAAATATATATACCCGTATTTATATATATATATATATATATATATATATATATATATATATATATATATATATATATATATATATATATATATATATATATATATATATATATATATATATATATATATATATATATATATATATATATATATATATATATATATATATATATACAATAAACACATTTCCCAATGTGAAAACATAGATCATATTTTATCACTGACTGGGACTCGAATCCAAGACATAATTACTGTGCCAAGGTGGTTTCAGCCTCACCACTGAAGGTCCCAAATAGAAACAAACCATACTGTCTAATTGCTATACTAGGAATGAACACATTCTATCTGAATGCCTTTTTGTTCATAATACAGCTTCTCCAAACCTCACTCGTGGCTTCATTTTTCATCTTTAACTTGAATCTCAGCTATATAGGCATTAATAATAATCAAATAAATACATTTTCATATGTGAAAACTGAATCATATTTTATCTCTGACCGGGACTTGAACCTAAGACTCAAAATTACTGTGCCAAGGCGTAAACAACTACACTACTAAAGGTCTAAAAGAGAAACAAGCCGTACAACTGAACTGCTTTGCTAGGAATGAACGCATTCTGTCTGAATACCATTTTGTTCATATAACAGCTTCTCCTAACCTCATTCATGGCTTTGTTTTTCACATTTAATTCCTTCACACACTCTAATAAACTCGGTTCAAAATGATTTAGTTAATTCTCAGTATCAACAATCAGTGCTGTGTCATCAGTAAATAGCAATTGATTCAAATTCCACAACCTTCCATACTCACCCACTAATTCGAAGCCTCTGTCTAATAACACTTTCATATACTTCCCTTACCACTCCATTTATATACACATTATGCAAAAACGGCTACATTACACACTCTTGATGTAAACGTACATTCATCTCAGACCAATCACTCATACCATTCCCGACTTACACATGCTCTACTTTTCATGTAAAAGCTCTTCACTGCCTTCAACAATCTTCCACAACGTCATGTAGTCGCAATACATTCCACAAGGCTTCTTTGTGATTCCTGCCATATGCTTTCTCTAATTCCATAAAAGCCCAAAAGAGTGTCCCTCTCATTGATTAATAACTTCTCACACACCTGTCTTACCATTGATACCTAACCCACACATCCTATTCCTCTCCTGAAATCAAACTGTTCTTTCCTAATCAAACTCTCAGTACTTATCCTTGGTGTCTCAATCATCACTTCCATATACCCAGCCGACTACAATCAATGAACGAATTCCTTTAAAACTACTACACTCATACTGGAATTCCTTCCCTTTATAAAATGGAACTACACATGTACTCCCCAATCAAACTGGACCTACCTTATCTGAAAACTACTTTTGAGCAACCTCATTATTCACTCTTTGAGAAGCATTCTACTTGACACCTATCTATTCCTATTCTTTACCTGCTTTCATTGCTCTCAATACCAACTTTGTCGCCTCTTTTCTTATATCCCTATCATTTCCCAAACCTAACACTGGCATTCTCATTTCATCTACCACAGCCATGATCTCTGCCTCTCTATCATCTTCCGCATTTAATAGTTCCTTGAAATACTCAGCCCATCTCACTCAAATCTTTCTTTTGCCTATAAACAATTGTCCATGTGCTCCTTTCACCCTCTGCTCTCTTCCAGACTCAACTTTTGAGACTCTTTTCACTTCCTTTCAAAATATCTTTTTTTTTCATAATTTTAAAATACTCAGAGAAGTATTTGCTCACGTCTCCTTTGCTCTTTCTTTCCCTCATCGCACACTTTTGCTAACCTTCTCTTTGCACTGTGCCTTTCATATGTCTTTTCATTACCTCTCTTCAATCATACCTCAAATGCCTGCTTCTTTTCAGCCACCATTGCTCTCCTCTTCATTCTGCCATTCACTACCTTTCCTCCTACTTCCACCGATCGTCTCATCTCACATACTACCTCTGCACACTTCAGATTCTCGCGCATTTCCTAAATAAATGTTAATTCATTCTTTTTTTTTTTCAAAAAAGTAACCGAAATTAGCTTCGTTTTTTATATATCGCAATCTCAAAATAAAACTGTTATTCCGTCAATATGGTGCCAATCTATCTATCTATCTATCTATCTATCTATCTATCTATCTATCGATCTATCTATCTATCTATCTATCTATCTATCTATCTATCTATATATAGATATATATATATATATATATATATATATATATATATATATATATATATATATATATATACGGTACCAGGTGCGTGCGAGAAATTCCTTCGGCCCGCATCACCTCTATGTTTGTACACATGATCGA
>JAXCGZ010005677.1:100000-112500 GCA_037179515.1 Halocaridina rubra
CTTGATGTGGATGAAAAGTTTTCGGTTCTTTGGTGAATGGAGAGAGAGAGAGAGAGAGAGAGAGAGAGAGAGAGAGAGAGAGAGAGAGAGAGAGAGAGAGAGAGAGAGAGAGAGAGAGAGAGAGAGAGAGAGAGAGAGTCGTATGGAGAAGATAGGCTAAGTTAATGGATTGAATTGGAAACTTCGTCTTCTGGGCGTTATAAAATTCTCCCTATAAACAGTTATAATCAATCTACCTTTTGCAATTTCAGGACTAACTGGAATTACGGGTAATTGGATATCTTATGCAAACACACCATCAGTCTTTAAAATATTCTTTATTTTATTTTATTCTAATTATGCTGATGCAAGTGAAGGTAGTGATTTGAATGGTTAAAATGTGTTAGATTAATTCCTTACCATTGGATGTTTTTTTTTTAATATTTTAAATTAATCAAAGACTGGGAATTTTTTTCATCATAATATGCAAAACTTCACTCTTTCAGATAAAAAATAAAAGCCACAAAAACTTTATTTTGATTGGATTTTTATCAACAGTGATTCACATCATGGTACAACTTTGTATTTCTCATCCTTTCTATAACCAATTTCTTGTGTATTTACATTTATTTTTATTTTTCTTATCGCAATGGAGTTATTGCGAACTTCTTTTGGCAATTTCCAAACATTTCTTGTTTGCTATGAAAGCCAATGCTGCCTTTACCGTACTGTTTACATACATTACCAGTGAAATATATGATAGTTCCTCTCCTGCTATTGAATACTTAAGCATGGGAATAATTGTAATCTAGGACAGTCTCAAAACTTTACTTACTGAAGTACAGAATCTTATTAACAATTATAAAACCACTTATGAAGACTATTGAGACCATTCTGGAGTTCTCTACCACTACCTTCATCTTTCATTTACTTTTCTTCACTTAACAGTCTTTGGGTAATCTGAAAACCTATTTAAAATTCTGTTTACAAACTCTGGCAAATCATTGACTACATAAGAATCAGAAGCAATTCAGACTCTGAACGGCCAAGGGATCGCTAGAATACCTCCATCATGCCCCCCAGCTAGTCGTAAATGTCGACTAAATGGGGCGGAGCAAGGGGACTGGGAGTCTTCACCTCTGTATTTTCCTCACACAGATATATATATATATATATATATATATATATATATATATATATATATATATATATATATATATATATATATATATATATATATATATATATATATATATATGAGTGTGACACCGGAAAAGGCAAAAACTGTCCTCATCAATAAAGGACCGAGCACGAGAAAACACCAAGATGTAGGAAAAGGAAAAGGTTAAGGACAAGGCAGAGATGAGGTAATGTTACACAAAGGAAAATAACAGACAAAAAAATAGTCAAAGTACAGAGGAACTAGAGATATGGAGGATTAGGCCCTGAGATGACGATAGATCCGCTTTTTGAAGGGAGATAGGTCATAAGAATTAGGAAAGACAGAAGGTGGAAGAGAGTTCCAGAGTCTGGAGGTAGATGGGAAGCAGCAGTCACCGCACTGACCAATCTACAAATCTCCACTAAGTGCTTGTGAGATGAGGCCGCTTGGCGAGTGTTACGCGAACTCAGCAGTGAGAGAGAGAGAGAGAATCCAGATCAGAAGTAAGAGAAGGATCATTAATGAGTCTGACTGCCTTAGATTCAACCCAGCAAGGAGATAAGTGTAAGAAGAAGGACCCCAGATTTGTGAGCAGTATTGTAAACAGGGATGGATAAGACCTTTATAGAATTTAAGTAGCTGTAAAGAGAAGCAGTGACGAAAACGAAACAAAACTCCAAATTATTTGGATGAAGATTTAGAAATTTGGATTATGTGATTCCTCTAAGACAAGTTAGAGGCTATATGGATTCCTAATATGTTGATAGCATTAAGAGGGTAAATTTCGTTAGTTTCGAAGACAATAGGATTATCAGGAAGAGAAGAAGATAAAGAGATAGCCAGAAGCTTTTTCTTAGAGGCATTGAAGTTGACTAAATTTTGAGTGCCCCACTCAGGTACCCTCTGCAAATCGGAGTTGAGAGTAGAAGGAAGAGTGATGCGAGACTGATTACGAGTAGCAGATGAAGGTTATGAAGAAAAGGCAGAGGAAACGTGAAGGGTAAATACGTCAGCAAAGGCAAGAAGAAGAGAGGAAGATGAGGATTGTAGAAGATCATTGATGAAGAGAAAAAACAGAGTAGATGAAAGAAAAAAAGCCCTGTGATACACCACGGATAACAGAGAAAGGGTTAGATGTCACACCATCAACAACTAGAGATATACATCGGTCAGAAAGAATACTGGAAATCAGAGAACAAAAAGAAGGAGTAAAGCCATAGGCAGGGAGTTTTGCTAACATAGCCTTGTGCCAGACTCTGTCAAAAGCATTAGAGATATCAAGGGCGATGACAAAGGATTCCCCATATATATATATATATATATATATATATATATATATATATATATATATATATATATATATATATATATATATATATATATATATATATATATATATATGCTTGTATGATAGGAAACACCCCGTTAAAGAAAACAACTTTAAAAATATATAAAGAACTTATTAACTTCGTGACCTCAACTGGTCACCTACTCAAAGTAATATGCAATGAACAGAGCTAGAGGAATGAGCAATGCAAAGTCCATATATATATATATATATATATATATATATATATATATATATATATATATATATATATATATATATATATATATATAAAACCAAATAAGCACTTTACATATATGAAAACATGAATAATTTTTAATCCTTACCGGGACTTGAACCTGGGACTTTTTATTTTACTAAGCAAAGGCACTACCAACTACACCTCAGAAGGTTAAAGGGAAACAAACCTTACAGCTTATATCTGCTATACTGGAAATGAATGCATTCTATCTGAATGCCACTATGTTCATATTACAATTTCCCCAACCTCAATCGCTGGTTCGTTTATGCACTTAATTCAACTCCCAATCTCATTCGGTACCAAGAATAACCAAATAAGCACATTACATATGTAAAAACATGAATCATTTTTACCCCGACCGGAACTTGAAACTGGGACTTATTATTACTAAGCCAAGGCACTACTAACTACACTATAGAATGTTAAAGGGCAACAAAGTTTACAGCTTATATCTGCTATAATAGGAATGAACGCATTCTATGTGAATGCCACTATGTTCATATTAAAATTTCCCCAACCTCACTCGTGGTTTCGTTTTTGCATTTAATTCAACTCCCAATCTCATTCGGAAACAACAATAACCAAATAACCACATTACATATGTGAAAACATGAATAATTTTTACCCTGACCGGGACTTGAACTTGGGACTTATTATTACTAAGCCAAGGCATTACACCACAGAAGGTTAAAGAGAAACATACCTTACAGCTTATATCTGCTACAGTAGGAATGAACGCATTCTATCTGAATGCCACTATGTTCATATTACAGTTTCCCCAGCCTCACTCGTGTTTTCATTTTCGCATTTAATTCAACTGCCAATCTCATTCGGGACAAACACTACCCAAATAAGCACATTACGAAAATATAAACATGAATTATTTTTACCCCGACCGGGACTTGAACCTGCTACTTATTATTACTACTATAGCAGGTAAAAGCTGTGAGGTTTGTTTCCCTTTAAACTTCGGTGGTGTAGTTGGTAGCGCCTTGGCTTGGTATTAATAAGTCCCAGGTTCAGTTCCCGGTCTAGGTAGAAATGATTCATGTTTTCACATATGTAATGTGCTTATTTGGTTATTGTATGACCCGAATGAGATTGGGAGATGAATTAAATGCGAAAACAAAACCACGAGTGAGTTTGGGGAAACTGTAATATGAACATAGTGGCATTTAGATAGAATGCGTTCATTCCTACTATAGCATATATAAGCTGTAAGATTTGTTTCCCTTTAACATTCTATGATGTAGTTGGTAGCGCCTTGGCATAGTAATAATAAGTCCCAGGTTCAAGTCCCGGTTGGGGTAAAAATGATTCATGTTTTCACATATGCAATGTGCTTACTTGATTATTGTTGGTACTGAATGAGAATGGGAGTAGAATTAAATACGAAACGAAACCAGGAGTGAGGTTGGGGAAACTGTAATATGAACATAGTGGCATTCAGATAGAATGCGTTAATTCCTACTGTAGCAGATAAAAGCTGGAGGGTTTGTTTCCCTTTAACCTACTGTGGTGTAGTTGGTAGTGCCTTAGATTAGTAATAATAAGTCCTAGGTTCAAATCCCGGTCAGAGTATATATGATTCATGTTTTCACATTTGTAATCTGCTTATTTGGTTATTCTTGGTCCCAAATGAGATTGGGAGTTGAATTAATAGCGTTAACGAAACCACGAGTGAATTTGGGGAAACTGTAATACTAACATAGTGACAATCATATAGAATGCGTTAATTCCTTCTATAGCATATAAGCTGTAAGGTTTGCTGCCCTTTAACCTTGTGTGGTATAGTTGGTAGCGCCTTGGCTTAGTAATAATAAGTCCTAGGTTCAAGTCCCGGTCAGGGTAAAAATGATTCATATATATATATATATATATATATATATATATATATATATATATATATATATATATATATATATATATATATATATATATATACATATATATATATATATATATATATATATATACATATATATATATATATATATATATATATATATATATATATATATATATATATATATATATATATATATATATATATATATATATATATATATATATATATATATATATATATATATATATATATATATATATATATATATATATATATATATGCAGTATGTACACATACATACACACATACACACACACACACGTATATATATATATATATATATATATATATATATATATATATATATATATATATATATATATATATATATATATATATATATATATATATATATATATATATATATATATATATATATATATATATATATATATATATATATATATATATATATATATGCACACATGCATACAAACACACACACACACACACACACACACACACACACACACACACACACACACACACACACACATGTGCCTTCAGGCACATGGACAAGGAAATGTTCAGAAATATTTATGTAACCTATGTGAGGCCAAAACTCGAATATGCAGCCCCCTTTTGGAATCCGCACTTGAAAAAGCACATAGCTAAGCTTGAAAAAGTTCAAAGACATGCCACGAAACTGGTGCCAGAAATACGCAATCTCGGTTATGATGAGAGGCTGAGGGAATTAGACTTGCCATCACTCGAAGCTAGAAGAGTAAGGGGGGATATGGTGACAGTCTTTAAATTCCTTCATGGTTATGATAGAGTGGATAGGGATCGATATTTCGATATGGCTGGCTCTAGAACTAGAGGTCATAGTTTGAAGCTTCGGAAGAAAACTTGTTTGCAGGATGTAAGGAAATACTTTTTCAGTGTAAGAGTAGTTAATAATTGGAATTCGCTAAGCGAGGAGGTAGTTAATGCTACCTCAATCCATAGTTTTAAGGACAGGTATGATAAGTATCACTAAGTCTAAAAATGGAACCGATCAGGAGACGGGAAGATACGAGCTTTGGGCTCTTTCCCGTAAACACAATTAGGTAATCACACACACACACACACACACACACACACACACACACACACACACACACACACACACACACACACACACACACACACACACACACACACACACACACACACTATATATATATATATATATATATATATATATATATATATATATATATATATATATATATATATATATATATATATAATTTTTTTATTATATTTACTGTTTATTTGCTTTGCAATGCTTGTTATAGCTGCTTCTATCTTTTGTTATATATATATATATATATATATATATATATATATATATATATATATATATATATATATATATATATATATATATATATATATATATGAATCATTTTTTTTTTACCCCGACCGGGACTCGAACCTAGGACTTATAATTAGTAAGTCAAGGTGCTACCAACTACACTCCACAGAAGGTATAAAAGGAATCCAACCTTATAGCTTATATCTGCTATACTTAGGGATGAACGCATTCTAACTGAATGAAACTATGTTCATATTACAGATTCCCCAACCTCACTCGTGGCTTCATTTTAGCATTTAATTCAATTCCCAATCTCATTCGGGTCATACAATAACCAAGCAAGCACATTACATATGTGAAAACATGAATAATTTTTTTTTTTTACCCCGACCGGGACTCGAACCTAGGATTTATAATTAGTAAGTCAAGGCGCTACCAACTACACACCACAGAAGGTATAAAAGGAATCCAACCTTATAGCTTATATCTGCTATACTTAGGGATGAACGCATTCTAACTGAATGCCACTATGTTCATATTACAGATTCCCCAACCTCACTCGTGGCTTCATTTTAGCATTTAATTCAATTCCCAATCTCATTCGGGTCATACAATAGCCAAGCAAGCACATTACATATGTGAAAACATGAATAATTTTTTTTTTTACCCCGACCGGGACTCGAACCTAGGACTTATAATTAGTAAGTCAAGGCACTACCAACTACACACCACAGAAGGTATAAAAGGAATCCAACCTTATAGCTTATATCTGCTATACTTAGTGATGAACGCATTCTAACTGAATGCCACTATGTTCATATTACAGATTCCCCAACCTCACTCGTGGCTTCATTTTAGCATTTAATTCAATTCCCAATCTCATTCGGGTCATACAATAACCAAGCAAGCATATTACATATGTGAAAACATGAATAATTTTTTTTTTTTACCCCGACCGGGACTCGAACCTAGGACTTATAATTAGTAAGTCAAGGCGCTACCAACTACACACCACAGAAGGTATAAAAGGAATCCAACCTTATAGCTTATATCTGCTATACTTAAGGATGAACGCATTCTAACTGAATGCCACGATGTTCACATTACAGATTCCCCAACCTCACTCGTGGCTTCATTTTAGCATTTAATTCAATTCCCAATCTCATTCGGGTCATACAATAACCAAGCAAGCACATTACATATGTGAAAACATGAATCATTTTTTTTTTTTACCCCGACCGGGACTCGAACCTAGGACTTATAATTAGTAAGTCAAGGCGCTACCAACTACACACCACAGAAGGTATAAAAGGAATCCAACCTTATAGCTTATATCTTCTATACTTAGGGATGAACGCATTCTAACTGAATGCCACTATGTTCATATTACAGATTCCCCAACCTCACTCGTGGCTTCATTTTAGCATTTAATTCAATTCCCAATCTCATTCGGGTCATACAATAACCAAGCAAGCACATTACATATGTGAAAACATGAATCATTTTTTTTTTACCCCGACCGGGACTCGAACCTAGGACTTATAATTAGTAAGTCAAGGCGCTACCAACTACACACCACAGAAGGTATAAAAGGAATCCAACCTTATAGCTTATATCTGCTATACTTAGGGATGAACGCTTTCTAACTGAATGCCACTATGTTCACATATGTAATGTGCTTGCTTGGTTATTGTATGACCCGAATGAGATTGGGAATTGAATTAAATGCTAAAATGAAGCCACGAGTGAGGTTGGGGAATCTGTAATATGAACATAGTGGCATTCAGTTAGAATGCTTTCATCCCTAAGTATAGCAGATATAATAATAATAATAATAATAATAATACTTTATTTCCAACATACATTGGGTATTCAAATATGGGTGTACAATTTAAATTTACAAGTAAAATCTTCCTTTAAGAGTAATTTCTTAAGATTATATTTAAAAGTATACACTGAACCAGCATTTTTTAGTTCTCTGGGAAGCTGATTATATAAATGAGGTCCACGAATGTTTATATCTCTTGAGCCAATATCAGTTTTAGACCTTCGTACTAATAAATCTTCCCCTTGACGGGTAGTTAACCCGGTAACTGAGCTTACTGTAGAAAAATTATACAAGCAATCAGGAATATTGTTTCTTAGTATATTAAAAACAAAGGTACATATATCAAAAACATATTTATCTCTAATCTTTATCCATTCTAGATCTTTTAAAACAGGAGAGATGTGCTCGTATTTTCTTACATTGCCAACAGCCACTCGTGCTGCAAAGTTTTGTAACTTTTGTATTCTTTGTAATTGAGTCTTATTTGTACATCCCCAAACTTTGAGACAGTAATTAATTAAACTCATAGCTAAGGACTGGACAATTATTATACGAGTTGATGTTTCAAATGAGTCTTTTACCCTATTTAGATATATTAGAGTACCCATTACTTTTTTATAAATTTCATCTATATGCATTTCAAAATTCATGTAACGGTCAAAATAGACACCTAGGTTCTTTACCGAGTTCATTGGCTTAATGATATTACCGTTAAAATTTATATGAAGATTGTCATCAACTTCTGATAATAATTGTCTGGATCCGATAAGAATAGATTGGGTTTTAGTTTCATTAAGTAACAGACCATTTTTTAGAAAGTAACGTTTAGCCATATACAAAATTTCTTCTGCTCTAAGAATAATATTTTCTAAATCATTAATTTCTCCTTCAATTAAGATTTGAGTATCGTCAGCATATTGAATGACATAACAGTTAGGTAAATATTTTACTAGATCGTTTACATATATTAGAAAAAGTATAGGTCCTAGGATCGATCCCTGAGGGACCCCAAACAATACCTTCTTGGAACTTGAAACTGTATCTTTTATTCTGACTGACTGGTAGCGGTTTTTTAAATAGTTCTCGAACCAGCTTGGGTCAATGTTCATTTTTTTGCATTTTTCTAATAATATACTATGGTTTACACTATCAAAAGCTTTAGAAAGATCGAGTAGTAGTAGCAATGATATTTTCTTATTATCTATATTTTTGTATATTTCATCTGATATTTTCAATAAGGCAGTTTCAGTTGATAATTTTGGCCTGAAACCGTGTTGACTTTTTGCAATAAGTTTATTTTTTTCAAGAAACTCACTTAACTGATTTGCAACAATCTTTTCAAGTATCTTTGATAAAATTGGTAGTAAAGAGATTGGTCTATAGTTAGAGACGTCGTCAGGATTTCCATTTTTAAAACCAGGAATTACATGGGGATTTTTCCATAAATCTGGGTAGATATTGGTAACTATGGAAGTATTGATTATTACCGTCAGATAATAAGCTATTACAAATAATGAATCTCTAATAAAACGAAAACAAATTCCATCTGATCCATATGCATTAGAGTCTTTCAGATTTTTTATTACTAAGATTACTGTATTACAATCTACTGTAGTAGGGTTAAAGACATCAGTACTTCTATTGAATGCACTATGTTCTTCCAAATTTACATTATTATTATTATTGCTACCATCATCACTATTATCATTACCATTACTACCACCATCATTATTATTTACACCATTATCAACATTTCTATTATTATTACTACTACCATCATCATTATTATTACCATCATTACTATTATTGATTTCATTTATTATTTCTTTTTTTGTTTTTTCAAAGGTTTTTTTCCCCACTTCAGCGAAAAAATTATTGAACTCTTCTGCTTTAGCACTTACATCTACCTCATCGGGTATAATTGATATGTTACTACTTTTATTACAGTTATTGGAAAGCATGGTTTTAGCAATTTTCCATGTATCAGAGATATTGCCTTTAGCGTTTTGAAATTCATTTTTGTAATACTGTTTCTTACTGTTACTTAATAATGATTTTACTTGTTTCTTATGCTCTGTAAACTTTTCTCTTAAAGGGATATTATCTCTTTGTAGTTTTACTTCATTTTGTAGTTTGTCTCTTTCTTTCATAATGTTTTTTATGTCATCTGTTATCCAAGGAGCGGGGGGACGAAATATTTCTCTTGTCACGAGTGGTGCACATCGATCTATACATGATGATAAGACACTGGTTAAAATTCTTACTTGTTTATTTATATTATCGGTATATAGAATTTCATTTAATTTATGTACTTCATTCATAAGTAAACTACAAAGTAATTCTTGTGAATAATTTCTTAAGCATCTGAATGTTTTAAAGATTGGTTGTCTCTTTGGTTTGCGAATATTTAGGGACGTTACAATTTCCTCGTGGTCTGCTATAGGGCTTGGCATTACGTCACACTTAGTTATCATATGTTTGGAGTTTGTTATTACTAGATCGATTTGGGAAACTGAAGTGGGAGTGATTCTAGTTGGTTTATTTATAATCTGTTCTAGATTTAAATTCTTAATAAGTCTACTCATTTTATTTTCTCTTTTTAGTTGATCATCATTAAAATCGCCATATATAAAAACTGGTTTGTTTTTTAAAATTATCTCCTTAAAAACGTCCAAAATATAGCTAAAGGAGGTTACCGAGGCTTTGGGGTGGCGGTACACGCAGCCTATGATAATAGAAGGAAACTTTTTATGTTGGACAGAGATCCATTTATCTTCCACTCCTTCGTGCTTCTCAGTTTCAAGATTTAGTTCAGTGGCCTTCAAATAATTTTTAACATATAAACATACACCTCCACCTCTACCACTGTCATAGCGATAAATATTATATGAAGGAATATTAATAAATGCATTATTAATTGACGGATACAGCCATGATTCGCTAATGCAAAGAACATCAATATTTTCTTGTACAAGCTTATGTTCAATTTCTAGTATATGGGATAACAGGGATTGTGCATTTATATGTACGACAGATAATCTATCATTATATTTACAAGTAACTTTCACATCGACAGCAGTAACAGCAACAGCAGGAGACGAGGTATTACCATGTTTCATTGGGGTGGTATCCATAGTCATAGTTGTAGTTTCGACTGTATGATTCTGCTGGGAATTCATCATTGTAGTGTGTTCTGGGGTTAGCCCATGGATCCTGGTGTCTGTACCTGCCGTTGGATGTGTAATGCTGGTTTGAGTACGTGCCGTGGTATGATCGGGCCTTCCCAAAGTTTGTATGCCTAGGTGAGTGTCTAGGGTTGTAAGAGCCATCACTCCAGGAGAAGTCTCTTGTGCTTGGACGGCGATAAGAGAGGTTTGTATCGTGTCTCTTTCTGTAGTCTCGCATATAGGGGATTGTTCCATTTGCTCTTTGCTGTTTATTTTGGTATGACCATTGTTTGCTCCCACGAAATGGCTGGACACTTGTGCCTGTAGGCCATTGATTCAGTTTGTAAGGCACATATTCAAATCCTTTCGATATCGTTATTGCGAAGGAAACCCAGTTTGGTGTGCGATAAAGCTCCTTAATCAAGACTTCTTCAGAAGGAATGCCTTGATTTGTCAGTGTATTACGTATCTCTCTCTCAAAGGGGTTGCCAGGAATGCGAATATATATTTGAGCTGTAACCCTTGCACTTGCATTATTTGGCAACTGTGGCTGTGGGGGAGAGGACTTCGATGGAATGTTTAGAGTAGAGATTGCTGCTATTTTGTCTTTTCTGTTTTCTTCATTGTTTCGCAGTCTATTGCTGGGTTGGTTATTTGTGCTGGAAGATATAATTTGGGTGTCCTGGTTAGTGACAGTTGCTGTGTTGTTAGGAGTAGTGGAGATTGACTCTATATCTTCTTCGCTGTTTTGCAACTCTTTACCAGGTTGGTTGTTTGTGCTGGGAAGAATCTTGTTCTGGTTAGTGCCTGTTGTTGCGTTGTTAGGAGTAGTGGGAAAGGACGTTGTTGTTTCATCACTATTTTGTAACCTGTTACTGATTTGATTATTTATGCTAGATGGTGTATTCAGGTTGTCTTGATGGCTATCACTTTTATCTGGATCTACTTCTTCTTCACTACCACTGTCACATTCATCACTCAATGCACTGAAGAAATTGTGAGTAGAGACAGAAAACCTAGCTTGCCGAACCTGAGGGTTGTTGATAGAAGGGACATCATCACTGTTAGGTGACAGCACTGAACTGAGAGGTGGAGATGTTTCTAATAGCAGTTTCAACCTAGAATTATCTCTTTTAAGTAGGACAATGTCAGATTCTAGTAAACCCACCTTGTGTTGTAAGGCTTTCACCTTTTCAGCATCTGCTTCCAAAATTTTCACCTTATCTGCAAGACTTTCTATCATTCGATGTAGGTCTCCTAGGTCGTGTGTTTTTTTAGACTCTATGGATTTTACAACCGAAGTTTGAGGTTGAAAGAGTTTGTCAAGTTCACCATTTATTTCATTCATTGAGATATTCAGGACACTTGCGCTAAGAATGATTATGTTTGTAATTATATCTTTTTTTACTCGTTTTTTTATGATGTGTTTACCACTGTATTGGGGAAAGAGTTCCACTACCTTCGAAAGCAAAAGTTGACTTGTTTTGTACAGAGTGACTTTTTTAATTTTTTCCAATTCCCTTCTGATGTCCTCACGTGAATATACGCATATTCTGTCCAGAGATG
>JAXCGZ010005677.1:117500-157500 GCA_037179515.1 Halocaridina rubra
AGAGATTCATTGCAGCTAATTACCCAAAATTTAGTGAAATTGTAATGTTTTATTTGCAATATGTATTTATCCACGTAAATATTTTATTACTTTAACTATGTAGGCTACTTATTATTATTGGGGGCATTATTATTATTATTATAATTATTATTATTATTATTATTATTATTATTATTATTATTATTATTATTATTATTATTATTATTATTATTACTATTATTATTATTATTATTATTATTTTTATAATTATTATTTTTATTATTTTTATTATTATTATTATTATTATTATTATTATTATTATTATTATTATTATTATTATTATTATTATTATTATTATTATTATTATTATGTATTTAACATTTTATTTTTGACAGAATACAAATGGAGAGTTTTAAAGAGCTTTATGCCAGAATTATTAATAGTTTTAAACTAAATAGTAAAATGTCAAGCATTTCATACCCTCATTAGTTAGTAAGCTTGGACAAGGGAGAAAAAGTCAGTATTATTGCATATAATAGTGCCCTGTGGTGGCGGGCACAACATCAGAGAATAGCCCCAACGTGTTCCCTGCGTGTCGTAAGAGGCGACTAAAAGTGGACGGGGCGAGAGGACTGGGAATCCCCCCGTTGTATTAACCTCCTGCGAGACGTCAAAAAAGAAGGGGAGTAGAGAGGAGAATAACTTCTCCCCAAACTCTGGTTTTGGGGTGTCTAAATATGCGTGCTTGTGTACGATAGAGAGCAAAAGATGTAAGATTGGCTATATGTTTGGTAGGAGGAGGATGGATGTATTGGCATTGTGTGAGACGAAGATGAAAGGAAAAGGAGAAATGACATTTGGTGATGTGACAGCTAGGTTGTCTGGGGTTGAAAAGGGGAGACTGAGAGAAGGTGTGGCATTATTGCTGAGAGAAAGGATGGTAAATAAGGTAGTGGAATGTGGATGTGGGTGAAGGCTAGGATAGGTAGGGAATGTTGGGCTTTTGTTCGTGAGAATGGGCCAGGATGTGAGAGAAGTGAGGAAGAGCGGTATGAATTCTGGAATGAGTTAACTAGGTGTGTGGATGGTCTGAGTTAAAGGAACTATGTAGTTGTGTTGGGTGACTTGAATGCCAAAGTGGGTGATGGAGAGGTAGAAGGTGTTGTAGGAAAGTATGGGGTACCAGGTGGGAATGAGAGTGGCGAGAGACTGTTAGATATGTGTGTGGACCAGGAGTTGGTGATAGGAAATAGTTTTTTCAAGAAGTTAATAAATAAGTATACATGGATGAGAGTGGCAAATGGAAGAGTAAAAGAAAGAGCATTGATGGATTATGTGTTGGTAGCAAAGAGCATGATTGGTAGAGTGAAAGATGTGCATGCATTTAGGAGTGTGGCTGCTGGGATGTCAGATCATTTTTTGGTTGAAGCAAAAGTGGTAGTAGCAAAAGAGTGGGGAAATAGAGTGGGGGGATGTAGAAGAGAAATGGTGAAGGTGGAAGAGTTGAAAATGCTATAGAAGAGACAGGAAGATCAGGACAGTTTGAAAGTGGCATATGACAGGGTGAAAGAAAGAGAAGCTAGGGAGTTAGAGGAGGAATGGGGGTTGATGAAAGAATGTGTTGTTGGACATGCAAGTGATGTGTGTGGAAAGAGGTTTGTTGGAGGTGGCATGAGGAGGGGAAGCGAGTGGTGGAATGAAGGGGTGAAAATGAAGGTGGAAGAGAAAAAGAGGGCTTCTGAGGAATGGCTGCAGTGTAAAAGTAGGAAGAAGTATGAAAGATATAGGGAGAAAAATGTGGAAACCAAGTGGAAGTAGAGGAAGAGAAGAGGTTGGCAAATGTTAGGTGGGAACAGGATTTTAGTAGGTCATATGAGGAGAATTAAAAGAGGTTTTTGAAAGAAGTGAAGAGAGTAAGGAAGGGTGGATCGAGGATGGAAGTGACAGTGAAAGATGTGAATGGACAGTTGTTAAGAGGGAACGATGCAAGGAAAGGATGGGCAGAATATTTTGAGTGCTTGCTGAATGTTGAGGAAGATAGAGAGGCAGTTATAGTGGCAGTTGAGGGTGTTCAAGTACCGGTAATGGGAGATGAAAATGAAAGAGAGATTAAAAGAGGGGAGGTGAAAAGGACATTGTATGAAGCGAAAGCAGGTATAGCATCTGGAATGGTGTGAGAGAGGAGATGTTGAAAGAAGGGGGTGTGACTGCATTGGAATGGTTAGTGAGTGTTTAATATATGCTTTATGTTGTCAATGGTGCCAGTGGAATGGGTAATTGTTTGAATAGTGCCGCTATACAAAGGTAAGGGAGATGTGTATGAATACAGTAATTTTAGGGGTAAAAGTTTGTTGAGTCTGGTAGGAAAAGTGTATGGTAGGATACTGATTAATAGGATATGGAATAAGACAGAAAATGTGATTGCGGTAGTGCAGAGTGGTTCTAGGAGAGGTAGAGGTTGTATAGATGAGATTTTTATAGTTAGGCAGTTATGTGAGAAATATCTAGCAAAGGGTAAGGATGTGTATTTTGCATTTTTGGATCTTGAGAATGTGTATGATAGAGTTGAAAGAGAGGCAGTGTGGAATGTTTTGAGGTTATATGGAATTCATAGTAAACTGTTGCATGCAGTGAAGAGTTTGTATGAGGGTAGTAGAGCTTGTGTTAGGGTAGGGAATGAAGTGAGTGAGATGTTCCCAGTTAGTGTGGGACTGAGACAGGAATGTGTGCTGTCACCATGGCTGTTCAATTTGTATACTGATGGAATCGTAAGAGGTGAAAGAGCGAGTGCGTTGTCGAGGTTTGAGAATGGTAGATGGGGATGAGAACGAGTGGGAGCTGAATCAGTTGCTGTTTGCAGATGATACTGTGGTGGTGGCAGATTCAGAGGAAAAGCTGTGTCAGTTAGTGTCAGAATTTGGAATGGTGTGTGAAAGAAGGAAGTTGCGAGTGAATGTGGGAATGAGTAAGGTTATGAGGTGTACAAGAAATGAGGATGGTTCTGGATTAAGTGTTATGTTGAATGGAGAGACACTTGAGGAAGTTGATCAGTTTAAGCATTTAGGCTCGGTTATAACTGCAAATGGTGGAGTGGAAGCAGATGTGTGTCACAGAGTGAATGAAGGATGTAAAGTGTTGGGTGCCTGAGGAGTATGATTGGTGTATCTCGGTTTGATAGGGTTAGGAATGAAGTGGTGAGAGCAGGAACGGGTGTGAGAAGAGAATTTGCAGCCAGAGTAGATATGAATGTTCTGAGATGGTTTGGCCATGTGGAAAGAATGGATGATGAAAGACTGCTCAAAAAGGTGATGAATGCGAGATTTGATGGGAGAAATGCTAGCGGGAGGCCTAGGTTTGGGTGGATGGATGGAGTAAGGAGAGCCCTGAATGATAGGAGGATGGATGTGAGGGAGGCAAGTGAGCATACTAGGAATAGGAATGAGTGGCGAGCGATTGTGACACAGCTCTGATGGGCATCTGCTGTTACCATGGGGCTGCATCTTACAGAGGTAGCCCTGTGGTAGGGGCAATAGGGGAGTAGGCAGGTACGAAGCGACACAGGTTGTGGATTAGCCGGGAGGATGGGTTGTGGCGCTCCAGCAATGTCATCTGAAAGGTCGCTAGCTCCCTCGTCATTGCCCATAGTGCAAAGTAATCCCCTTATTGTTTTTTTTTTATGTTGGCTACCTCCCAATTGGGGGAGACAGCTAAGGTAGATAGATAGGTAGAATATATATATATATATATATATATATATATATATATATATATATATATATATATATATATATATATATATATATATATATATATATATATATATATATATATATATATATATATATATATATATATTACCCCGACAGGGACTTGAACCAAGGGCACATTAATACTGTCCCAAGGTGCTACCAACTAAACTGTAGAAGGTCTAAAAGGGAAACAAACCTTACAACTATATCTGGCATAATAGTATAGCAGATATAGCTGTAAGGTTTGTTTCCCTTTTGTATATTTCATGGTGTAGTTGGTAGCGCCTTGGCACTGTAAGGTAGTGTTTATTTGATAATATATATATATATATATATATATATATATATATATATATATATATATATATATATATATATATATATATATATATATATATATATATATATATATATATATATATATATATATATATATATATATATATATATATATATATATATATATATATATATATATATATATATATATATATATATATATATATATATATATATATATATATATATATATATATATATATATATATATATATATATATATATATATATATATATATATATATATATATATATATATATATATATATATATATATATATATATATATATATATATATATATATATATATATATATATATATATATATATATATATATATATATATATATATATATATATATATATATATATATATATATATATATATATATATATATATATATATATATATATATATATATATATATATATATATATATATATATATATATATATATATATATATATATATATATATATATATATATATATATATATATATATATATATATATATATATATATATATATAGGGGGGGGGGTATGGTGTGTGTGATATATATATATATATATATATATATATATATATATATATATATATATATATATATATATATATATATATATATATATATATATATATATATATATATATATATATATATATATATATATATATATATATATATATATATATATATTTTTTTTTTTTTTTTTTTTTTTGTGTGTGTGTGTGTGTGTGTGTGTGTTTGTGTGTGTTTGTGATTACCTAATTGTGATTACCAAATTGTGATTACGGGAAAGAGCCCAAAGCTCGTATCTTCCCATCTCCTGATCGGTTCCATTTTATACTTAGTGATACTTATCATACCTGTCCTTAAAACTATGCATTGAGATAGCAATAACTACCTCCTCGCTTAGCGAATTCTAATTATCAACTACTTTTACCCTGAAAAAGTATTTTCTTACATCATGCAAAGAAGTTTTCTTACGAAGCTTCAAACTATTACCTCTAGTTCTAGAGCCAGCCATATCAAAATATCGATCCCTATCCACTCTATCATAACCATGAAGGAATTTAAAGACTGTCACCATATCCCCCCTCAATCTTCTAGCTTCGAGTGATGGTAAGTCTAATTCCCTCAGCCTCTCATCATAACTGAGATTGCGTATTTCTGGCACCAGTTTCGTGGCATGTCTTTGAACTTTTTCAAGCTTAGCTATGTGCTTTTTCAAGTGTGGATTCCAAAAGGGGGCTGCATATTCGAGTTTTGGCCTCACATAGGTTACATAAATATTTCTGAACATTTCCTTGTCCATGTGCCTGACGGCTACCCTTACATTTGATAAGAATGCATATGCTGCCCTTACTATGCCATTTATATGTATTTCTGGAGACAAATCTGCCAGTATGTTTACTCCTAGATCTCTCTCATTTTCTGTCTCTTGAAGTTGTACTCCAGCCACCGAGTAGTCAAGTTTGGGCCTTCTTGCACTTGTACTCATTCTCATTACCTTACATTTTGAAGTATTGAATTTCATTAGCCACTTTTTTGACCACTCATGCAGATTATTTTGATCCTCCTGAACTTCTCATCCATTGTTCTCGTGTTTTACTTTCTTCACAATCTTTGCATCATCTGCAAACATATTTATGAATGAATTTACAGACTCTGGTAGGTCATTTACATATACAAGGAACAAAAGTGGCCCTAAAACTGAACCCTGTGGAACTCCACCTCTAACTCTTCTCCATTCAGACACTGAGTGTCTTACTCTAACCCTCTGTTCCCTTCCTTCTAAGTAAGTTTTTATCCATTCCAAAACATTTCCACCTATTCTAGCCATTGATTGCAGCTTCCTAATATGTCTCCCATGTGGAACAGTGTCAAACGCTTTCTGGAAGTCTAGGAATATGCAATCTGCCCAGCCCTCTCTTTCCTGTAAGATTCGGCTTACCTCATCATTAAATTCTAATAAGTTTGTTACTGTTGTTCTACCTTCTCTGAAGCCATGTTGCCTCACTGACAAAAAGTTGAAGGATTCCAAGTGAAGAGAGATATGTTTCCTTAGTAGTTTCTCCATAACTTTTGCAAACTATGCTGGTCAAGGAAACTGCTCTATAGTTCAGAGCTATATCCCTCCTTCCCTATTTGAAGATAGGTATCACATTTGCTTGTTTCCAGCATCTTGGAATCTCCCCTGACTCCAGTGACTTTTTAAATATGGTACTTATTGCCACTGATATTGAGTTTGCGCATTTTTTAAGCACATGAGGGGATATTTCATCAGGACCTGTAGCTTTAAGAACATCTATATCCATCAGCACTTTGCAAACCTCTGTGGCTGTAAGGTTGATGTTCTCTAATACTGGACCTTGAGCTTCTGTCTCTGCAATCTGAGGGGGTGGGGTATTTTCTACTGTAAATACTGACTGAAACTCCTTGTTCAATTCTTTGCAGATCTCTCATCCGTCTCAGTGATGCTTCCATCCGCTCTCTTTAGCCTTAAAATCTGTTCTTTTACCTTCAGTTTTCCTCTGATAAAGCTGTGGAAAAGCTTGGGATTTTCTTTAGCCTTCCTGGTGATGTCCCTCTCATAGTCTCTCTCTGCCTCTCTCCTTTTACTTAGGTAGTCATTTCTTGCTCTTTTGTAGGTTTGCCAGGCATTTATGTTTTTTCTCCTCCTAAACCTTTTCCAGCATTTGTCTGTCCACTCCTTAGCTCTTTTACACCCATTATCGAACCATTTCTCTCTGGCATGAATTACACCTACTTTGGTGACAGGTATGCAGCAATCTACTATCTTCCCATATTTCTCACAAAAGATGTCATACATTTCTTGTACAGATTTGTTGTAAAATAAGGTTCTCCAGTCAGTAACTGCAAAAGGCTCATTCATTTTGATGTAATCTCCTTTCGGATAGTTCCTCCTCATGTCCTCAGTGCCTCTACTCTCAGGCAGAATATCTTCAATGATATACTCCATCAACAACACAGAGTGGTCACTCTTTCCAATTGGTGGTTCATACTCAATTTTTTCAATATCCAACACATTATATGTGAATACTAGATCAAGTAGTGATGGCTCATCCCCACCCCTGGCCCTCGTTGGTTCCATTACATGTTGGAGTAGGAAATTCCCTTATACGCAATCTAGGAATCTTGCCCCGAATGAGTCGTCACCACTGTGTGGGTCAAGATTTATCCAATCTAACTCTTTATGATTAAAATCTCCCATAATCAAAATCCTACATTTTTTTCCCCGTGCCATGTTAACAACTGAGTTTATGACTTCAATAGTACCTATATGACTTTCCTCATAAACTTCAAGCCTATTCTGGTTCCTTGGTGGGTTATATACAACAGTTATTATAATGTTCTCTGACCCAGTATTTATGCGAGCAACAAGAAATTCCTTGAACTCACTTTCTATAGCCAAGTTTATTTCTTCAAGTTGAATCCTTTCACTTATGAGCAGTGCTATCCCTCCACCAGTCCTCTCAGATTTTTCAGCCCTTAGTATTCTGAAGCCCTTAGGAAAACCTATGACACTGTTTATGTCCTCACTCTACTTAGTCTCTGTAATTGCTACTATATCTGCCTTACTGTTGTGAATCCTATCTTTTAATTCTACTGCCTTACCAGCTAATCCATCAGCATTTGTGTATAACAATCTTAATGAGGCCCCATTCCCTGATTTTTTGTCATTATCTTCTTTATCTCCCCTTTGTCTGGAAGAACTCTGAAATGAAAAATTTTCTTCTCTTCTTCATTTCTTTCCTCATTTAACCTTCTTGCGTCTTGCAACAAGTTTCTGATCTTTCCCATCTCTTCCTGTGTTCTGTATCGTCTAATGAACACTTCTTTGAATTCTTGAAGGTCTTTTAGACTTTTTTTTCTCAACAATATTTCCCTACATGTTTCCCCTCTCTCAAAGGTTACTTTTGTTGGTCTCGGCTTTCCTTCCCTCGAATATTTACCTAGTTGGTGTATGTTTACAATATCCTCAGGACCACAAACTACTCCAAGCTTTCTTATCAGGTCTACAACCCTAGCTTTATTTTCTTCAAGTCTCCCCTGCCATGTTGGCTCCTGGGATTCGCTTATGCCTGATATTACCACTGTCTTCTCCTTATTAAGTGCCTGTTTGATGAGTGGGTTTGCCCTTTCCATTACAACGTCTTTCATTTTTTCGATTACTGTCTCTTTATAGTCAACTGTTTGCATGTGTTCCAGTGCCACCACCTTTACAGCCTCTTTTACTGCCACATTCCCCTTTAGTGTATCAGCAAAGGAAGTTTTCATGGCATCATTTTCCATATTCAGCTTCTGGAACTCTTTTTTGAACTGCTCAATGTTTTCCTTAATCTGGACATTCCAAGCAGCAATCTCGTTTCTCTCAGAAGAGAACAGTGAACTAACATCTAATTCCTTTAGGTTGTCATTCAACTGTTTGTTTTTATCTTCTTGTTTAGAAATTCTAGTTTCTAGTTGACTCTTTTCCCCTTCCAGCTTCATTATTCTTTTTTCTAGTTCCTTTCTCTCCTGGCCTTGTGCTTTATTTGCTTCCTCCAAAGATCTTATTTCCTCTCTGAGTGTTTCATTCTCTTTCATTTCTCCATCCATATTCCTATTTTTTTCATCAAGGTTTATAACCATTGCCTCTAAATATTTGATTTTCTGTTTAAGTCTCCTAATGGCTACCCCTCCTCCTGACCCATGGGTGGGAGAGGTTTGGGACAGAGATGGCCTCATTTTTATGTTCTCCCTCTCACTATAGAAAGAAGAGAAAGAGAAAAAAAAGAGAGAAAAACTTTTATTTAAGCTTCACACAAAATTTTTATATCTCCATATATGTGCTGTTTAGTGACTCAATTTATCTCTTTTCTGGTAACACACATCTTAACTTAAAAATCTGACTATGGTAATTTAAAGATAAAAAGAAAAAGAAAAAATGCAACAAAACAAAAGTCAAACCTGAAGGAAAATTCAAATTTGTGTCTGAGGAGGCACCCACCTGTTTCTGCTATATATTCTTCTTAACTGATAAACTCACTTGCTAACCAAGATATGTTATCACAGGATTAGACTTTACATTTAACTCATTATATATACAAAATAAAAAAATAGTAAAAGAGAAAGCTAAAAGAAAAGAAAACAAATGGAGTGTGTGTGTGTGTGTGTATGTATATATATTCAACCACATATATTCATTCATAAAAGTGTGTATATATATATATATATGTGTGTGTGTGTGTGTGTGTGTGTGTGTGTGTGTGTGTGTGTGTGTGTGTGTGTGTGTGTGTGCGTGCGTGCGTGCGTGCGTGCGTGCGTGCGTGCGTGTGTGTGTGTGTGTGTATGTGTGTGTGTGCCTGTCTGTTTGTGAATGTGTGCATATGTGTCTGAGCGTATGCTTGCGCGTGTGTGTCCCTGTTTGTGTGTTTGCAAATGAATGGTGTTGTGTGTATGTTTTTAAAATTTAGAGTTTTGTTTATTATTTTTTTTATTTAATTTGTTAACGATTATCTGTATATCTCCTACCCTATTCATTATCTTGTACTGCTGATATATTTACATCATTCCCGATTGCCAAATTCTTATATATATATATATATATATATATATATATATATATATATATATATATATATATATATATATATATATATATATATATATATATATATATATATATATTTTTTTTTTTTTTTTTTTTTTTTTTTTTTTTCCCGGGATAGCTCCTCCATTTGTAATTAAAGTTTGCCATATTCATATGCATTTTGTTATGGTAACTGGAACAATTATCTCTTTTTCGACTAAATCTGTTTTCTGAAGGCAGACACCAAATTCAGCTGTTATTGAAGGATTTTTAGTTCCCTTCATCATTGTTTTGAATTTTATATTTCTGTCGCAAGCTGTACTTTCCACATAGCTCATTCCTCTTTTTTTCTCCTTTAGGCGGGGACTAGAACAACGGTGTGTGTGTGTGTGTGTGTGTGTGTGTGTGTGTGTGTGTGTGTGTGTGTGTGTGTGTACGTGAACTTGTATATCTGAGCGTGTTTGTGCGTGTGTTTGTGTGTGCATGATTGACTAATTGAACGTCACATCTAGAACTTTCGAATTCGTAACGTGCGCCTGTAACGATGGCATTCATATGGGGCGAGTGATTTGACAACAGTCCATTGTAAATTCTGGGTGTCAATCATACCTAACATTCTCAGCCGAAATTGTATCGAACTCACCGTCAGTCTCCATTGATTGGGGTGAGCATTCAATATGGTAATGATATTGAATTTCTGTCTCAGAGAGTCTTGATGCGTCTTTAGATTAGATACACGCAACATGAAAGTGAGATTTTTTAAAGGTCTTATACCCTATATTTATTCATCGTGAATTTCTCCGACAGCCTATACATACTTTTCTATCTATTAGTCTACATACATGCCTACATAATTAACCGTAGATGCTTGGATTTACTGATATGCCTTACTTACATAACTATATATATATATATATATATATATATATATATATATATATATATATATATATATATATATATATATATATATATATATATATATATATATATATATATATATATATATATATATATATATATATATATTATATATATATATATATATATATATATATATATATATATATATATATATATATATATATATATATATATATATATATATATATATATATATATATATATATATATATATATATATATATATATATATATATATATATATATATATATATATATAGAGAGATATATATATATGCCTAATATCTGGAACTCTTCTCAAGTGAAAATGAATTTGAAATGAAACAATGATAGTAGGAGTAACAAACATAAAGGTCACAAGAGACTGGAGGGAATTAAATATTAAAAAAAATTAAACTGGCTTAAACCTTTAGAAAACAAAACTATCCTTTTTGAGAGATGAATAGATAAAAAGACATGAACATTAGATTATGTTATTTCCTAATTGAGAGTATTAATCGGGTTGGTAGATATTATATATATATATATATATATATATATATATATATATATATATATATATATATATATATATATATATATATATATATATATATATATATATATATATATATATATATATATATATATATATATATATATATATATATATATATATAGATATATATATATATATATATATATATATATATATATATATATATATATATATATATATATATATATATATGAAAAGAATATTACACAAAAGACTAATAAACTGAAAAAAAATATTAAAGAAGGAATGCTAAAAACAACAGCAAAGATAAACACAACAAATTAGAACATAACTATAATTGAAAATATATATATATATATATATATATATATATATATATATATATATATATATATATATATATATATATATATATATATATATATATATAAAGGAAGTAAACAGGGGCAAAACTTACAATAGATAGAATAAAATAGTCAAATAAAAGAAAAAGTGATATAGAAATAACAGGTGTGAAAAGATTATGAAAAACAAAACAAAAATAATAGTAAGTTATAATATTAATAATATTGGAAATAATAATAATAAAAATATTATTAATAATGATTATGACATTAATAATAATAATAATAATGATAATAATGATAATAATAATAATAATAATAATAATAATAATAATAATAATAATAATAATAATAATAATAATAATAATAATAATAGAACAATTTCGTATTGAATATAAAATGTAAAAGAACATATAGGCATGTTTATGAAAATATTACAATGAAATAGATCTCTCTCTCTCTCTCTCTCTCTCTCTCTCTCTCTCTCTCTCTCTCTCTCTCTCTCTCTCCGTATATATATATATATATATATATATATATATATATATATATATATATATATATATATATATATATATATATATATATATATATATATATATATATATATATCTATAATTAAATAAAAATATATAAATTAAGTGGGGAAAGCTTCACTGGAAGGTTATTAAAAGATTGGACAGACATGTCTAGATATTCAAAGAAAAAGAATATACTTTTTCCTTTATGCATATTTTGACAAAGATTCTTCAAAAAGGATATTTCTTATCTCACTTGATATTTCCCTTTCAACACATTGAATATTTCTCGTGTGACACACAGTATTGAGAATCTGCCAACCAAATCCTTGGGAGAGAGAGAGAGAGAGAGAGAGAGAGAGAGAGAGAGATATTTTTATTTATTTTATTAATTTATTGCGCCAAGGCGTCAGACATTACATGAGTTCATACAAATAATGCTTCAAATGGATACAAAACCAAGAATTGAACATAGTTTACAGGGAGGTGTACACATTGATAAAACATTGCTGCATACTAACACACAACTCACAGTATGGCAGCACAGAGTACATTATATGCAAAAGTAAAGCTCAGAGAAACGCAGAATGCACAAACAGAATTATACAGCAACATACAGAAAATATATGTATAATTCAATATAATTAATGGCCACCAAAGTGAGGATAACGAGCAAGAATAACATCAAGGTTGTCATCATTAAGTAAAAATGAGCAGATCTGTATTAAGTTCTGACCTCGTGGTAAAACATCTCTCACTGTGGGGCACTGAAGACAATAGTGGTCAAGAGTGTTAGCATTAGGACGGTCGCATAATTTACAGGAGGTGTACTGTGGCATATCTAGAGTCTGGGAGACCTGCCATAAAGGCCGATACCCCATTCTGAGCCGAGCACTAACTACATTGTTTTTCCGCACCATTAACCCGCGTCTGCGATACTTGTAGCGACTGTGAAGAAAGTGATCATGGTGCTGTATGGACACACTGTTGGCCCTCTCCGTGTCCCTGCGCTGGACCGTCATGGCAAACCCAGCTGAGTAGATGATGTTACGTAGGCATCGGAGGGAGGGCTCAGCGTCCACAGCATGCCCATCCAGCATACAGGCCGCCTTGGCAAGACGATCCGCTGTGTCGTTCCCAGTCAGCCCAATGTGGGATGGAGTCCAAACAAATGACACAACAAGAGAAGCATCCCGAGCGGCCGCGAGGCGACATAGTATATCTCCCACAGCACGGCCACAGATAGGTCTTGGCGAGGATAGGGCTTGTAGGGCCGATTGGGAGTCACAAATTATTACCCCATTCACTCGTCGTCGAACAAGGAGAGTCACGGCATCCAAGATGGCATTCAGTTCACAGTAGGTGGAGCTCGACGAGGTGGGTAGTCTACGGCCAATCCATGAATCAGCCGGCACAGGCGGCTCCATGGTGGGGGAAAACACAGCACATGCCGCCCTCCCATCTGCTTGCACAGAACCATCAACATAGACGTGGTGCGCTGCAGGGACAGACGTGGATACATCAGCGATAGTCTCCAGAGCTAACTGTCTCTGCAAGGGGGGATAGACATCCTTCGAGGTCGGTGTATATGTGACAGCGGGGAGGGGGACACGCCAGGGTGGTAAATCTGGGACAGCCGCCTGCACTGGCAGGTCGATGTCAAGGCCACGGAGAATGTCACTCACCACCCTGATAAGGTTATGACCTCCTGCTCGAAGTGGGAGCCTGGGTGCGTCTGGATCCAGGGACGTCCTCATGACAGCAGAGAAGTACGGAGCAAGAAAGGGGTAGTGAAGACACTTAACAGTAAAATAGGACACATTGGCATAAATCCTCTCCACAAGAGGGGGCAAGTTGAGCTCCAACTGCATACTCACAATACGGGTAGAGAGAGAACATCCCAAGATAAATCTCATGACTCGATTCTGGAACTTTTCAAGTGGCTCGAGAGCTGGTCTAGGAAGTTGACACAAGGCAGGAGACAGATAGTCAACCACTGACCGAAGTAGTAGGATGTAGAGGGTCCTCGCCACTGGGATGGAGACTCCTGCAGCATTGTTGGCAAGCCACTTGACAGGTGCAAAGCGGGGCTCCAGACGGTCAAGAAGGCTCTTCACAAAGGGATGAATTCGTTGACGTGCAGGTATAGCTGGGGTGATCCGGACTGGTGCACCTAAATACGTGTACTGTGTGCAGTGAGGGATGACATTACCACCCATGGCGAATGCGGGCAGTGCTCTGCAGTTGCGTGAAGTAAAAATCCTGCTTTTTTCTGGGGAGATAATAAGGCCACAGGAGGTAGCAGACACGTAAAAATCATGGAGCATGTGCTGAAGGTCGTGAGTTGAGGTCGTGTGGATGCATATGTCGTCCGCATAGCAGGTAACTGTAGTACCGGGGATGACAGGAAGGAGGGAGAGTAGACGATGCATAAGGATATTGAATAGAAAAGGACTTAGCACCCCCCCCTGAGGAGTACCCAGTTCAAACCGTTCATAGGAGCTATACGACCCTTTAAAAAGGACACTTGATGTTCTGTTGCAGAGATATCCCCGTATCCATTTCAGTATGTTCCCCCGAACTCCAAAGTCCACCAGCTGGTCAAGAATAATTTCCTTGTTGGCTATATCGAAGGCAGATTTGAGGTCCAGGAAGGCGACCACACTGGTGGGAGAAAGACGGGTGTAGAGTTCAGCGAGGCAGTGATGTGTGCTCCGTTGTGGGAGGAAACCATAAAGACTGGGGGAGAGTTTATCCTGTAGGCGGTGCATGAGCCGGGCAAGAAGGATGCGTTCAAACACTTTGCTGAAGCAGGAGGTGAGGGAGATAGGCCTAAATTTGTCGGTTCCAGGTTTTGGTAGAGGAATAATAGTGCTTCTGGTCCAGGCAGAGGGCACATGCCGAGAGAGAGAGAGAGAGAGAGAGAGAGAGAGAGAGAGAGAGAGAGAGAGAGAGAGAGAGAGAGAGAGAGAGAGAGAGAGAGAGAGAGAGAGAGAGAGAGAGAGAGGGAGAGAGAGAGATAGAGAGAGAGAATATCTCACTAATTTACTAAAAGGTGTGGCAAAGATAGAGAAATAGATAGTTAGTAGATAGATAGACAGATAGATAAATAGATATATAAATAGATAGATAGATTGATTGATTGATAGATAGATAGATAGATTGATTGATTGATTGATTGATTGATTGACTGATTGATAGATAGATATATAGATAGATAGATAGATAGATAGAAAGATAGATAGAAAGAGAGAGAGAGAGAGAGAGAGAGAGAGAGAGAGAGAGAGAGAGAGAGAGGGAGAGAGAGAAAGAGAGAGAGAGAGAGAGAGACTGGAAATTATCCTCTAAGAAGTTTCTTAAACTTTATTAGCTAGGTATTGCATCACCAAAGACGTGTGTGTGTGCTATTGTGCATGTATGTATGTAGACAAGTGAGTGTACGTGTTAGTGCGTGCCATGTGTTTCATAGAGACAGAGAGAAAGAGAAGATGATTACACAATTTTCTTATTTGTCTTATTATATATATATATATATATATATATATATATATATATATATATATATATATATATATATATATAATATATATATATATATATATATATATATATATATATATATATATATATATATATATATATATATATATATATATATATGTAACCAAATAAGCACATTACATATGTGAAAACATGAATAATTTCTTACCCCGATTGGGACTTGAACCTGGGACTTATTATTCCTAAGCCAAGGAGCTACCAACTACACCACAGAAGGTTAAAGGGTAACAAAACCTATAGCTTATATCTGCTATAGTAGGAATGAACGGATTCTATCTGAATGCCACTATGTTCATATTGCAGTTTCCCCAACCTCTCTCGTGGTTTCGTTTTAGTTGGTAGCGTCTTGGCTTAGAAATAATAAGTCACAGGTTCAAGTCCCGGTCGGGGTATAAAATGATTCATGTTTTCACATATGAAAAGTGGTAATGTGATTCTTATTGGTCCCGAATGAGACTGGGAGTTGAATTAAATGCGAAAACGAAACCACGAGTGAGGTTGGGGAAACTGTAATATGACCATAATGGCAAGCAGATAGAATGCGTTCATTCCTGGTGTAGTTGGTAGCGCCTTGGCTTAGTAATAATAAGTTCCAGGTTCAAGTCCTGGTCAGGGTAAAAAATTATTCATATATATATATATATATATATATATATATATATATATATATATATATATATATATATATATATATATATATATATATATATATATATATATATATATATATATATATATATCTTGGCTGTTTGCCCCTTTAATTGGGGGGTAGCCGAAATAAAAAAAGAAAACAATAAAAGGAATACTTTTGCTCTTTGGGCAATGGCGAGGGAGCTAGCGACCGTTCAGATGGCACTGCTGGAGTGCCACAGCCCATCCTCACGGCTCTTCCACAACCTGTGTCGCTTCACAACTGCCAACTCCCCTGCTGCCCCTACCACGGGGCTGCATCATATGGAGATAGCTCCATGGTATCAGCAGCAGCCCATTAGAGCTGCGTCACAATCGCTCGCCACTCATTCCTATTCCTAGCATGCTCGCTGACTTCCCTCACATCCATCCTCCTATCATTCAGGGCTCTCCTTACTCCATCCATCCACCTAACCTAGGCCTCCCTCCAACATTTCTCCCAGAAACTCTCGCATTCATCACCTTTTTCAGCAGTCTTTCATCATCCATCCTTTCCACATGGCCAAACCATCTCAGAACATTCATATCTACTCTGGCTGCAATTTCTCTCCTGACACCCGTTCTTGCTCTCACCACTTCATTCCTAACCCTCTCCAATCGAGATACACCAATCATACTCCTCAGGCATTTCATCTCAAACACATTTAGTTTCCATCTCTCCCTTACTTTCATACCCCATAACTCTGATCCATATATCACAGTTGGCACAACCACTTTCTCATGCAAAACTTTCTTAACATTCATTTCCAACCCTCTATTCTTCATCACTCCTTTTGACGCACCCAACTCTTTTCATCCTTCATTCACTCTGTGACACACATCTGCTTCCACTCCACCATTTACAGTTATAACCGAGCCTAAATACTTAAACTGATCAACTTCCTCAAGTGTTTCTCCATTGAACATAACATTTAATCCAGCACCATCCTCATTTCTTGTACACCTCATAACCTTACGCTTTCCCACATTCACTCGCAATTTCCTTCTCACACACACCATTCCAAATTCTGACACTAACTGACACAGCTTCTCCTCTGAATCTGCCACCACCACAGTATCATCTGCAAACAGAAACTGATTCAACTCCCACTCGTTCTCATCCCCATCTACCATTCTCAAACCTCGACCACGCACTCGCTCATTTACTTCTCTTACGACTCCATCAATATACAAATTGAACAGCCATGGTGACATCACACATCCCTGTCTCAGTCCCACACTCACTGGAAACCACTCACTCACTTCATTCCCTACCTTAACACAAGCTCTACTACCCTCATACAAATTCTTCACTGCATGCAACAAGTTACCATTAATTCCATATGATCTCAAAACATTCCACACTGGCTCTCTATCAACTCTATCATATGCTTTCTCCAGATCCGAAAATGCATAATATACATCCTTTCCACTTGCTAAATATTTCTCACATAACTGCCTAACTATAAAAATCTCATCTATACAACCTCTACCTCTCCTAGAACCACTCTGCACTTCTGCGATCACATTTTCTGTCTTATTGCTAATCTTTATAACCAGTATCCTACCATACACTTTTTCTACCACACCCAATAAACTTATACCCCTAAAATTACTGCAATCATACACATCTCCATTCCCTTTGTATAGGGGCACTATATAAGCAATCAACTATTCCACTGGCACAATTGACTACATAAAGCATATATTAAACACCAAGCCAATGCAGTCACACCCCCTTCTTTCAGTATCACTCTCACACCATCCATTCCAGGTGCTTTACCTGCTTTCGCTTCATACAATGCCCTTTTCACCTCCTCTCTTGTAATCTCTCTCTCATTTTCATCTCCCGTTACTGGCATTGAACATCCCCCATTGCCACTATAGCTGCCTCTCTATCATCCTCAACATTCAGCAAGCACTCAAAATATTCTGCCCATCTTTATCTTGCATCATTCCCTCTTAACATCTGTCCATTCACATCTTTCACTGTCACTTCCATCCTCGATCCACCCTTCCTTACTCTCTTCACTTCTTTTCAAAACTTCTTTTTATTCTCCTCCTCATATGACCTACTAAAATCCTGTTCCCACCTAACATTTGCCAACCTCTTCTCTTCCTCTACCTTCTGCTTGGTTTCCCCTTTTTCCCTATATCTTTCATACTTCTTCCTACTTTTACACTGCAGCCATTCCTCAGAAGCCCTCTTTTTCTCTTCCACCTTCATTTTCACCCCCTTCATTCCACCACTCGCTGCCCCTCCTCATGCCACCTCCAGCAAACCTCTTTCCACACACATCACTTGCATGTCCCACAACACATTCTTTCATCAACCCCCATTCCTCCTCTAACTCCCCATCTTCTCTTTCATTCACCCTGTCATATGCCACTTTCAACCTGTCCTTATATGCCTGTCTCTTCTCTGGCTTTTTTAACTCTTCCACCTTCACCATTTCCCTTCTACATCCCCCCACTCTATGTCCCTATTCTTTTGCTACTACCACTTTTGCTTCAACCAAGAAATGATCAGACATCCCAGCAGCCACACCCCTAAATGCATGCATATCATTCACCATACCAATCATGTTCTTTGCTACCAACACATAACCCATCAATGCTCTTTCTTTCACTCTTCCATTTGCAACTCTCATCCATGTATACTTATTTATTAACTTCTTCTTGTAAAAACTATATCCTATCACCAACTCTTGCTCCACACACATATCTAACAGTCTCTCGCCACTCTCATTCCCACCTGGAACCCCATCCTTTCCTACAACACCTTCTACCTCTCCATCACCCACTCTGGCATTCAAGTCGCCCAACACAACTACATAGATCCTTCTACTCAGACCATCCACACACCTAATTAACTCATTCCAGAATTCATCCCGCCCTTCGTCACTTCTCTCACATCCTGGCCCATATGCACTAACAAAAGCCCAACATTCCCTACCTATCCTAGCCCTCACCCACATCAGCCTAGATGAAACTACTTTCCATTCCACTGCCTTATTTACAATCCATTCACTCAGCAATAATGCCACACCTTCTCTCGCTCTCCCCCTTTCAACCCCAGACACCCTAGCTGTCACATCACCAAATGCCATTTCTCCTTTTCCTTTCATCTTCGTCTCCCACAATGCCAATACATCCATCCTCCTCCTACCAAATATATATCCAATCTCACATCTTTTGCTCTCTATCGTACTACAACCACGCACATTTAGACACCCCAAAGCTAGAATTTGTGGAGAAGTTGTTCTCCCGTCTACTCCCCTTCTTCTTTGTCATCTCGCAGGAGGTTTATACAAGGGGGGATTCCTCATCCCCTCGCCCCGCCCACTTTTAGTCGCCTCTTACGACACGCAGGGAATACGTTGGGGATATATATATATATATATATATATATATATATATATATATATATATATATATATATATATATATATATATATATATATATATATATATATATATATATATATATATATATATATATATATATCATATATATATATATATATATATATTTATATATATATATATATATATATATATATATATATATATATATATATATATATATATATATATATATATAATATATATATATATATATATATATATATATATATATATATATATATATATATATATATATATATATATATATATATATATATATATATATATATATATTCATAAATTTTTTTGCCCTCTACCAGGCCTTTTCAGGATCTCCTGATGAGGCCCGGTGGAGGGTGAATTAAATTGAGCATCTGATATTTATATTTAAACCTTTCTAAGTGTGGAGTGATCTCTGAATTATTGTCTTCGTGTCATGAGGAATATATATATATATATATATATATATATATATATATATATATATATATATATATATATATATATATATATATATATATATATATATATATATATATATATATATATATATATATATATATATATAACGACAAATACACAATGAATTTTCCGAAAGTCATTTATATGATACCTTTACTTATTATTCATTCATTCATTAATGCAAATACTATTCACTGTATCATTTTTGTCACAGGGAAGAATGTTTGAGTCTGCAAAGTCCACATTCCGAAAGCTTTTGGATTGATACTGAAAATCCTGCTATTTTTTTCTTATTATATTTAGATTTATTTTGAATTTTCTTGTTTAAAGTTTGTAAAGTTAAAAAAACTGGGTATTTCTTGTATGATTCTCAAAGTTTTTTAAACTTCACAAACCTAAAACTAGAAAAGTCAATATAAATCTAAGTATAATAGGAAAATAATAGTAGGATGTTCAGTTTCCAAAAGCTTTAGGAACGTGGACTTTGCTTACTCAAAAATGATCCAGTGAATAGAAACTCATTGTTTCATTGACTTCAGTTCTAAATTTAATTCTCTTTCTTTCTACCCAAGTATGCTTGTCAGAGCGATATTTATGGTGGGAGGGATAATCACCAAAAAAAAAAAAAAAAATTTAGACGATATATTAATACTCGTCTTCTGCCTTGAAACAGGTGTCCAGAGCGTGTCCTATTAATGCCTATATAGCTGGGATTTGAATTAAAAGCGAAAAACGAAAGCGCGAGTGAGGTTAGAAGCTATAATATGAACAAAAAGGAATTCAGATAGAATGCGTTCATTCGTATTATAGCAGTTAAGCTGTGAGATACATTTATCTTTTAGACCTTCAATGGTGTAGTTGATAACTTTTTGGCACAGTAATTGTGTGTCTTAGGTTCGAGTCCCAGTCAGGGGTAAAATATGGTTCATATATATATATATATATATATATATATAATATATATATATATATATATATATATATATATATATATATATATATATATATATATATCTTTTTCTCTTTATATACTTATCCATCGATCTCTGTGTCTAGCTATTTATATATAAATCTCTCTCTCCATATTAGATAACATGTCATCAAATCATTCATGTTTCCCATTTTACATTCCCTTCAACAAATGCCCAATGAAAGAATTTGGTAAGAGACTTGTGGAGCCCAAAGATGAGGTTAGAAATGGCCATCTGTGCAATGGCAATGAAAATATTCTTTTTTAATTTGTCCATTTATGGAATGTAGCAATAATGACGCCAAATATTGCCCATTTAACACAATACAAAAGCTCCGATACTTTCTCACACGTCTAAAGAATCTTCTCACACGTCTAAAGAATGATCATAACCGACCCACTAATATTTTTTCCCCATAATTGAGTATTTAAATATAAGTTAGAATTTTTAAAACTGATTTATTGTTTGGTCATTTATATATATATATATATATATATATATATATATATATATATATATATATATATATATATATATATATATATATATATATATATATATATATATATATATATATATATATATATATATATATATATATATATATATATATATATATATATATATATATATATATATATATATATATATATATATATATATATATATATATATATATATATATATATATATATATATATATATATATATATATATATATATATATATATATATATATATATATATATATATATATGTATGCATGTATGTGTATAAATGTACATGCATACATACATACATACTTGTTTACACACACACACACACACACACACACACACACACACACACACACACACACACACACACACACACACACACATAGCTAAGCTTGAAAAAGTTCAAAGACATGCCACGAAACTGGTGCCAGAAATACGCAATCTCAGTTATGATGAGAGGCTGAGGGAATTAGACTTACCATCACTCGAAGCTAGAAGAGTGAGGGGGGATATGGTGACAGTCTTTAAATTCCTTCATGGTTATGATAGAGTGGATAGGGATCGATATTTTGATATGGCTGGCTCTAGAACTAGAGGTCATAGTTTGAAGCTTCGTAAGAAAACTTCTTCGCAGGATGTAAGGAAATACTTTTTCAGTGTAAGAGTAGTTGATAATTGGAATTGGCTAAGCGAGGAGGTAGTTAATGCTATCTCAATCCATAGCTTTAAGGACAGGTATGATAAGTATCACTAAGTCTAAAAGGGAACCGATCAGGAGACGGGAAGATACGAGCTTTGGGCTCTTTCCCGTAAACACAATTAGGTAATCACAATTAGGTAATCACACACACACACACACACACACACACACACACACACACATATATATATATATATATATATATATATATATATATATATATATATATATATATATATATATATATATATATATATATATATATATATATATATATATATATATATATATATATATATATATATATATATATATATGAAAAACTGGGACCGGACTGTACACAAAATAAATGTTATAACAATTTATTGAAAGATAAGCTAACTAACCCTAATCTAATTCAATCTGACCTCATCTAACCAAAGACATTGGACGCATATATATATATATATATATATATATAATATTATATTATATATATATATATTATACTATATATATATATATATATAATATATATATATATATATATATATATATATATATATATATATATATATATATATATATATATATATATATATAATATATATATATATATATATATATATATATATATGTAGGATAACTCACTGATGTAGGATTTGCTATCCCATCTAATGACACCAATTTGTAAGATAGTGTCCCTCCGAGTGTCACCAATTTGTAGGATGACTGGGTTATCTCACTGCTTGTCACCCGTTCTGTAGTATAGTGGGGTTACTGTTCCACCTGATGACGCCAAATATGTCGGGAGATTTCTATTTTATACAAGTGGTAATTATGGTAGCGTGGTTGGTGAAAAACATCTTCTTTATATTGCTTTATTCTTATTTAACATCTATGTACTCAGAGCTCCAATTACTACAGTTCATGTCACGACTAATTCCTGATTCCCACCCCAAAAGGGGGAGGCTCGCTAAGCTGTACTGTGTTAAGTCTGCTGCTGGCAAGGCCCGGTCTCTAACTAACTGTGCCTGCCCTGGGTGGTTCTTGAAATACCCCAAGGGCAGGGGGTGGCTAGACATCCAGTCCTGCCAATGAACTCAAGTGACATCCAGTCCTGCAAATCAACTCAGGTTCGAAGTGGAGTCCCTCCTATTTTGGGGAGGAGCTATTTCAACAAGCCTATTGCAAAGGAGTGGGTGGCAATTGTCTATTGCCATTGGGTATCTCCCCCGGGCATGTACTTCCATTTAGGTCAAATGTTCATGTGTGGTATTGGGAATAGAGGACTTGTTGATATCTCACACCCTCTTGAGGTACTTGACGCCAGGTGCAGAGTCCCATGGGACCAGCCATATATCTTCGTGACCCTTTTAATATTGGCCTTATCCCAGCAAAACACTGGAGAGAGTGTTCAATGTCCCCTTTGACCTCTAACAAGACTTCAGTCATGCGACATCCCTCCCCACTACACTGAAATATCTCTTATTTCAGTTTCATCATCCTAACTAACATTTGTTTACAATAAAAACGGGGCCGAATTATTTAAGCTATTATCTAAGAAATCCTATTTCTATGAACTCTAAACAGATTACACGAACATAGCATATATATATATATATATATATATATATATATATAGTAATTCTACAGACAACTAGAGCATGCAGAGTCTATTTCCTTGTGGGAAATCTTTAATATAAACATATTCTTATATTTAAACAAAAGTAACCTTAATCAGTATGATTTCAGCGTATAACTAATAACAAACATTAATTAAGATCAAAAGTCACTTTAAATCAAAACATTAATTCATCTACTTCTCTCGTTTCTTCAAAAGACAAAATTGAGTTAGTTACAGTAAAAGTATGACTCATGTAGAACATTAGCAAACAAATGAGGTAGAGTATTAGCATGTATAAACATTTAAAATGCTATAGACCATAACATCAATGGTAATTTCTATAAGAAACCTTATCTTATAATTTCTACTCCTATCGTTACTAGGGGCATTGATTTGTCTTAAAATTAAGCCTTAAAAACTACTCCTGAAACAAAACATTTGTTACTGTGAGTAAAGTCAAAACATTCACTATTTCAATATGCAATTACTATTCAGAGACCAATTGATATGAGAACTTAATGGACACAAAGATTAAATCATAAGTCAAGCAATAATAATCTCTAAGCAAAACACTAATATTATTTAAGCAGAAAAACAACTTATTACTCTTAAAACTATATCTAAGGGAAACTCTGAGTTTTCGCTTAAAATCATCTTAAAGCTAGTAAAACAAATAAAATAAAATAAAAATAAATTTGTCTTTTAGCACAGTGGTCAAAGACGGTGGGGACATTTTCTTTCCCATTTTGTCAGTTCTAATACGTGGGTACTTTTAATTAACTAATAAGGTATTTTCCATACCCTTCTTTCTCTCTTCACTAAAGTTTGGACATGTATAGGGATTTTTTTTTCTTTCTGTTTGAATCCCATCAATGCGTGTACGTGGCTTCTAAAGGTATTATTAAGATATTTAAAAAAAAACTTAGTTTTTTTCTCTTTTCACTACAGTTAGGACATGTATGGGAATTCTCTTTTCTTCTGGGATTTCCTCAATTCGTTTACATGGCTTTTTAAAGTATTATTAAGATACTTAAACAAACTTTTATTTTTATTCTTTCCCTTGCTCATGAAATTCTTGCTAGGCGTTATGAAACGGTTTCCAAGTTGACCTCAGTTTTTCACTCCCCCGCCATCTTCACTGCAGGCCCAGGTTCGTACACTACCACATATTATCTTCTTTCTAAGATAGGCAAGACAAAGAGGAAGCGATCGATGCATCTTCCGAACCCCTCAGCCTGGCTTTTTCGTCCTACCTTCGGGCCGATCTGTACTAAGACCACCCTTGTAGGAGACCTGCAATGTCACAGCGATTCTCTTCAGTACTGCATACACACGTACCTTCGAAGCAGACCTCGGGATGAAAATTTGAACCTATGTTACTACTACAGTTGTAAGAAAGGTTCCCTATGACTTCGGGGTACCAACAATGGCCATACGTCGGTAATCTGAGGCTATTCTTTGCCTTCCCTGCAACTGCAAGTGATCGCAATCTCTATTCAATGGGCAACAGGGACTTGTTTGAGAGAGAACAAAATCTAAAGACTTTTAGAACTTGCAGGTCGGGGCTGCCTGGAAATAGGGTGGTAATGGAAGGTATGTGTCTACACAACTAGATTATTATTCCAAGATACTTAGGACTTAGTTGAGAAACTGCTACATAGCATTACTCTAGACATCAAAAAGAACAATCACTAAATACTGAGAAAAGCCACTAAAGAAATATTCTTATTAGCAGTGG
Organism: Halocaridina rubra; assembly: GCA_037179515.1. Lineage (NCBI taxonomy): Eukaryota > Metazoa > Arthropoda > Malacostraca > Decapoda > Atyidae > Halocaridina > Halocaridina rubra. The sequence goes on from JAXCGZ010005677.1 coordinate 143,066, forward strand.
CTACAGTAATATCAAGCATGAATTCAGATAAAAGATACAAATCATCAGGTTACTGCTGATTGTATTTCAAAAATAATAATTAGCAACAGGCCATTGAGAGATAGCAACAATAACAGTCATCATAATAATAATATTACTAATAATCATGATCAAAATAAGAATAATAAACAAATAAAATAAAAATACTAAATCAGGAATAACAATATATATACAATGGAGACTGGCATTCAGTAGTAAGAACAGAGTTCTATACTTACATTTCATAGTAATGCTCATTCTAACACAGTCTCTTTTACTATTCAAATTCCTGCTGCATTAATCTATGTGTATATATAGAGCATAAGTGGCAACTTGCTTACCCACAATTTGTCAATGGGAGTTTTTATCTATTCTCTAAACAGTTGCAATATGTGGAGAAAGTATTTATGCAAAAGTCGGTACTACCGATGTCTTATCAATATTTATGCAATAACAACATGCAAAAATTTATCAACTAAAATAAAATGTAGGCACAATTATCGCCTTGCTTCGCTGGAAAAACAAAAAAAGAATCAATGACGGCAACATTCTCTTAGCATCGGAAGGATCCTATGTCAGTAGAGTGAAAGGTTGGAGAGAGAGAGAGAGAGAGAGAGAGAGAGAGGAGAGAGAGAGAGAGGGAGAGAGAGAGAGGAGAGAGAGAGAGAGAGAGAGAGAGAGAGATTGGGCGACCTTGAAATACATCGCGGTCAGGCGAGACGGGCTTCCTTCCTTTAAATGTACTGAAAATAAAAAATTGTCGCAGAGTATCTCTAATAATAAAAGAATAAACAAACAAATAAAAGTGAACAAACGTGAGCAATGACTATCAATAGAGTTTTACGTTTATTGTCAGAAGGCTATTCTCATTACCAATTAAAAAAAAACAAAAGCAAAAGAACTTAGTGTACAACTGCGGAAACCTCGAAGCATAAATCTATTCCTTTCTGTTTAATATTGCTAAGGACTTTACTGTAATAGCATACACATCCTTGTCTATAATGACAATCTTTTTCTTATTATAAATCAGAGGGTTGAGTCGAAGCACACACTCTCTAAAAGGCAACATATCTCTTCAGACAAATAATATATATACTGCAGCTAGCAAAGAAAATAAAGAATCATTCATAGATTCACATCCTTTATCACGTAATATCTATCTTGGAACTCTCGGAAATCGAATAATAATCTCATTGGCGGAGTAGGGGACAAAACAAAAATAAAACAAACTTGGCATCTCAACCATATCTGGGCAGGTGGAGAATCATTTTCTCAAAAAATATCCCTCAATAGATATTGCAACAGCGCATCACCTCCCATAAAATACTTTGATATGGCATGCAGAAGGACCCGGCGGAGCAGGGGAACGATCCCCGTAGAGACTCCCCAATCATGTTTCCTAACGGTGCTTTCCGCGAAATTCGCCCCCTAGAGCAACCCTCCCAGTATATCCCCAGTCATTCATACTCATTCGCTATCACATTCGCTATATCACTTTCAAGAAAATCATCCTCTTTCTGTAAAATTCCCTTTTATTTACAACGCGTTGGTTTCCCTTTCCCGATCTCTCTGAAGGAGAGTAAAGGTGAAATCTCGGTTGGGCCGCGCGGTCACAAGACTGCCTCACCAGTCCTAGGTCCCATTCTAACGAACAAACAAACATTCTACTCCCTTGAAGCTACGATTGGGTGACACTGAAAAACCTTCCCTATTCTATGACAGCACAAATTCCTCTAATTTACTCTTACTGTCGCCTGCATAGCGGGAAATTAAAAAAACTCATCTCTAAATAATATCACAAAATTTCTTATTCTTCAAAATAAAATGCCACACACGTATGTTAGTATTAATTCCCAATCAAAACAACATTAAAAGAACAATCTGTCCTTTATGTCTTTCTTTCGCTAAAGCATTACTCCCGCGGAGAAAAACAAAACAAAACAAAAAAGAACTTAAAAACAAGTGCAATGATCTTATCACTCCATTTCTTACCCTTTAAGAAATAAATATAAAAATGATTTTACACGTACATTAAATTTTCTCAATTAAAATCAATACATTCGCGTTCTTAAAATTCAATTTAGACGTTAATACAAATAAATGGAACACACTTCCAATGCAATTACTTTATATTACTCAAATTATAACAAAATATAGAGTTTATTACTGCTTATAGCTATTAGTACAAATTATCCATGTTAGTAATGGGTACAGAAATTCTACTTTTATCAACTTATTAGGCGCCACACCCCTCATAGGCGGGTTGGCTGAGTCAAAGCATAACTACAAGATAAAATGGCGGCGTCCACCGACCTCAATTTCTTTTAATAATTGTCCCATTACTCACTGGATACAGATCACAAGTACTTAGCTGTTTTAAGGAGGTGGTCCTGAAGAACTTCATGGCAGAAGGCAAGGAAGGAGGGGGTTTTCCTTCTGGGCGCGGGAGGTTCCCTTCCAAATCTCCATCTCTCGAGTAAAATCGACGAATCGCCATCTTCTTGGTCGGATCCGGCAATTTATACTTCTTGTAATGGGCATTTTCACTCAATGCCCCGGTCACACTTTGGCTCAGTGCGACGGTGACTTCCATGAATACTCTCGTTGATACTTTTACTGCTGAGGGGGGGGGCCTTGCCAATACGGAGGCTTGGGAGATTGGTTCGATCTCATAATATGATACCGTAAGTGAAGGGGGAGCTGTGACTTTCTCGGCGTCACTCTCTCACTGCTGGTAAGCGTCTAGAAGTTTCTTCACTTGAACTTTTCTTCTATTTTTTTCTTCTTTCTCTTCTGTAAAGTATCGGCGTGGATTGATCCCGAGCTGTTCACCAAATTTGTAGGATAACTCACTGATGTAGGATTTGCTATCCCATCTAATGACACCAATTTGTAAGATAGTGTCCCTCCGAGTGTCACCAATTTGTAGGATGACTGGGTTATCTCACTGCTTGTCACCCGTTCTGTAGTATAGTGGGGTTACTGTTCCACCTGATGACACCAAATATGTCGGGAGATTTCTATTTTATACAAGTGGTAATTATGGTAGCGTGGTTGGTGAAAAACATCTTCTTTATATTGCTTTATTCTTATTTAACATCTATGTACTCAGAGCTCTAATTACTACAGTTCTTGTCACGACTAATTCCTGATTCCCACCCCAAAAGGGGGAGGCTCGCTAAGCTGTACTGTGTTAAGTCTGCTGCTGGCAAGGCCCGGTCTCTAACTAACTGTGCCTGCCCTGGGTGGTTCTTGAAATACCCCAAGGGCAGGGCGTGGCTTGACATCCAGTCCTGCCAATGAACTCAAGTGACATCCAGTCCTGCAAATCAACTCAGGTTCGAAGTGGAGTCCCTCCTATTTTGGGGAGGAGCTATTTCAACAAGCCTATTGCAAAGGAGTGGGTGGCAATTGTCTATTGCCATTGGGTATCTCCCCCGGGCATGTACTTCCATTTAGGTCAAATGTTCATGTGTGGTATTGGGAATAGAGGACTTGTTGATATCTCACACCCTCTTGAGGTACTTGACGCCAGGTGCAGAGTCCCATGGGATCAACCATATATCTTCATGACCCTTTTAATATTGGCCTTATCCCAGCAAAACACTGGAGAGAGTGTTCAATGTCCCCTTTGACCTCTAACAAGACTTCAGTCATGCGACATATATATATATATATATATATATATATATATATATATATATATATATATATATATATATATATATATATATATATATATATATATAGAGAGAGAGAGAGAGAGAGAGAGAGAGAGAGAGAGAGAGAGAGAGAGGAGAGAGAGAGAGAGAGAGAGGAGAGAGAGAGAGAGAGAGAATATTCGGTATGAGTTCTTACTTTACCGAGAGGTCTACCTCTCTATGGTTAGACTATGGTAGTCGTTCCTAAAAAAGCATTACTAAATTAACCTAACATTACCAAATTAATTTTATATTCCCTAATATGGTTATGTGAGTTTAATTTGGAGAGATTAGGTTAGATTTGGGCACAGCTGACTACACACAGACTGTGAAGTAGACCGAGTATTAAAGTAACACCTTGTTAAAGAACCAATTATCAGGCATAAATGAGACTATAAGTATGGTTTCGAAGATTTCTTAAGAACAATAAATTTAAGTATCAGAATAATATTCCCAGATGTTTGGACTGTGCCTCAAGTCTTCCTATGCTGACAATTTTATTGCTTTATGTGAGGTGTGATTTTAGTATCCTGTTGCTTACTAAGTTCTTAATACCAAAATGATTTGAAATTATGTACATAGAGTGTAAGGTTTCCACGGTATGTGATTACCTAATTGTGATTACCTAATTGTGTTTACGGGAAAGAGCCCAAAGCTCGTATCTTCCCGTCTCCTGATCGGTTCCATTTTATACTTAGTGATACTTATCATACCTGTCCTTAAAACTATGGATTGAGATAGTATTAACTACCTCCTCGCTTAGCGAATTCCAGTTATCAACTACTCTTACACTGAAAAAGTATTTCCTTACATCCTGCGAAGAAGTTTTCTTACGAAGCTTCAAACTATGACCTCTAGTTCTAGAGCCAGCCATATCAAAATATCGATCCCTATCCACTCTATCATAACCATGAAGGAATTTAAAGACTGTCACCATATCCCCCCTCACTCTTCTAGCTTCGAGTGATGGCAAGTCTAATTCCCTCAGCCTCTCATCATAACTGAGATTGCGTATTTCTGGCACCAGTTTCGTGGCATGTCTTTGAACTTTTTCAAGCTTAGCTATGTGCTTTTTCAAGTGCGGATTTCAAAAGGGGGCTGCATATTCGAGTTTTGGCCTCACATAGGTTACATAAATATTTCTGAACATTTCCTTGTCCATGTGCCTGAAGGCTACCCTTACATTTGATAAGAATGCATATGCTGCCCTTACTATGCCATTTATACGTATTTCTGGAGACAAATTTGCCAGTATGGTTACTCCTAGATCTCTCTCATTTTATGTCTCTTGAAGTGTGTGTGTGTGTATTTTCTCTGCATCTTCCCCTGTAGCTGTCATTTTGAGTTTACTTTCCTTTATCAATAGGCTATCTTTTTTTTCAGTGAACGCAATTCTACTTATATATTACCGTAGCCTAACATAGCCTACCAGTTAGGTTGGTATAAGCATATATTGATCTTTGGGGAGGGGTCTATATGTAACGAATAAGTATCAATTGCTGTTTTTGCTTCAAATAAGTCTATTAAATTCTGTTTTGTCTTCATACAAACTGGGTACAATCGAAGGCTCCATAACATTTTATCTGGTATTTTCACACAACATATAATAGGAATATATGATTGTGAAAGACAACGACCCATTAACAGTATATTAAGAAGAAATTACATTGAGGCTAACAATACACTTATTACACAAAAGAGTAAGTTGCATACATAAACTTTCAAAATAATAATGAGTTTATGTGTGGTATTGCCTTAAAAGTCCGTGTAATGTTGGCATGCCAATATATATATATATATATATATATATATATATATATATATATATATATATATATATATATATATATATATATATATATATATATATATATATATATATATATATATATATATTAATCACTGAGAGCCACTTTGTAAAAGAAAAAAAAATGGTCATGGTTGTCGCTAAGATGGCACCTTTGAGGGAAAAGAGACTAGTTGGCAACTTCTATTATTACTGGAAGAAAGCAGCTCGCTTTGAGGGGTGACATTAAGCATCGTTCCCCCCTACCCCTGAGGACGTTGCTAAGCAGTGCTACGTGAAATTCTGTCATAGCATGTTGAGTGTTTTCTTGGTGAGAAGTTTCGTGTCATTTTTTGGTGTTAACGGTACTTTTCTTTTCAATGAAGTACAATACAAATGTGCGTCTCATACAATAATTACCGATTGATGTTTTTAACTGTATTAAAGACGGAGTGCATACATGGTCACGACTATGTGTTATTTTCGTAGATGATGGCAATAACCCAAGTGAAGGCAACTATGAGATGGAAGGGACTTGAGAGTAAAGTAAGTAAAAATACATAATCTCATTTCAATTTAGTTCCTTTACTTCATTTAACTTAGTTTGTGTAAATCATATCGATGTTATTTTTATATTTCATACATATTTATTTTTAATGCTTAAATATACTTATAAGCCTTATAATATTATGCACCATGTTATATATTTATCTTATTGATATATCAATAATGCAAAGAAGCATATATTTTTACAAGTCACTGCTTATTAACTAGAATATATATCTATCTATCTATCTATCTATCTATCTATCATATCATATCATATATATATATAATATATATATATATATATATATATATATATATATATATATATATATATATATATATATATATATATATATATATAATATATATATATATATACAGGCACTCCAATTTTCACTACACGTGTTAACACCACAACAAAAAGTTGTCAACAATCCGCCATCTTTCTTTCTTTAATTGCCTTTCAAACCAGTGATTGGCCACCTTCTCAATGAAGTTAATATATTTTTATTGAGATTTTCCTTATGTTCTTTATTTCTTGCAGGATTTGGATGTATAATTTTCATGCATTTAATATAATATTTTCAACATTTAATGGATTTTTTGGATTTTATCTCTTGAGTAAAATGAAACAAAATGGTGTGATATGAAATGGGACATTTTTCAAGGTCAGATGTCACCTCTCTCTCTCTCTCTCTCTCTCTCTCTCTCTCTCTCTCTCTCTCTCTCTCTCTCTCTCTCTCTCTCTCTCTCTCTCTCTCTCTCTCTCTCTCTCTCTCTCTCTCTCTCTCATCGTGTCCAATTTTTGTCTTGTATTTCATAATTAAGATATTGATCATCAGAATATCGATGAAAGTAGATGCTTATGAAGCTTTACTGATATGTTTAAATCTGCCTTGTTTGGAGGAGAAGTTGTGAGTTTCAATTATCTATGTCATATCAAAAGTGAAAGAAACAGCAGTGGCGTTTTTTCACTGCAATCAGTGAAAATTGAGAGTCCGTTTGTGGAAACAACTTCTCTATATGAAGAAAAATATATATACATTCAATAAAATACATTAAGCTTTATTAAGTGATAATTACTATTGTATGATACCAATAATTACTTCTTATATATAATTTATAATTAATTTTGCACTATTCCATAACCCTCACGACTACAGAATTGGAATGCAATTCCATTCGTCCTAATCTTTTTTTTTTTATCCTGGTGAAAGTAAATGACCCATTCATATGATTCCCTAAGCTCTTTATCATCTACCATCTAGAGAGAGAGAGAGAGAGAGAGAGAGAGAGAGAGAGAGAGAGAGAGAGTACACCGCCATATGACTATATGCTTCATCAGGTCAACACGATTACAGAGAATATATATATATATATATATATAATATATATATATATATATAATATATATATATATATATATATATATATATATATATATATATATATATATTGTATATATATATATATATATATAGACAAATCTAAATTCAGAAACCTTATGGGTTGAAATTAAAAATAATATAGAAAGTCTAGTTGTAGGAGTAGTCTACAGACCACCTGATCTAGACAATATAAAGTCGCAAGATATATACGATGAAATTTCTAAAGTGACCAGGTCAAATAGAGTTTGCATTGTAGGCGATTTTAATTTTAGACATATTAACTGGGAAACCATAACAGGTGATAGTAGCTCTAAGGAGTTTTTGGAAGTAGTAGAAGACAATTTCCTTTCTCAGCATGTACTTGAAGCAACACAGGGGGTGAATACACTAGATTTAGTTCTTAGTAATAGAGAGAATATGGTTACAAATTTAGAAGTTGGTGAAAAATTGGGCAACAGTGACCATGATTCCATTAGATTTAACATACTTTTCAAGGAAACTATAAAGGAAAATAAGAATATTGTTCCAAACTTTAGAGCAGGAGATTTTGAGGGCTTAAAAACTATATTATCTAATGAGGTATGGGAAGGGATTTCTGGGGTACAGATGTGGGTAGTTAATCCAGCAGGTCAGGTCGCAGGTAGCGGATTACCCCAAAATTTGAGTACCACATGCCAAGGATTATCACAAGATAAGATCAATACATTAAATTCTCTCACAGGAAAGAACAGCAGTCCATCAGTTAATATAAATTTGGATGAGGAATAGAACAATTTTGTCATGACTCTTATGGATAGTCAGAGAGACTATATTCCCATGAAACATTACAGATCAAGAAAAAAATGACCCTAAATGGATGAACAATAGAATAAAGAATCTTATAGGTATTAAAAGAGGAATATACAGGAAACTAAAATGATTTGAAGAGCATGTGAGGCAGCAATATATACAGTTAAACAGGGAAGTTAAAAAGATAGAGAGTCGAAAAGAAAATACGAAGTTAGAATGGCAGGAGAAGCTAAAGAAAATCCTAAAGGGTTTTATCAACATTATCAAACAAAATTTAAGGAAAAAGTCGGACCAATTGAAGTAGCCAATGGCCATATCACAGATGACGATAAAGTGATGTGTACATGTTTAAATTATTATTTCTTATCTGTATTTACCAATGAAAACTTGGAAAATATTCTGGAAGTAGAATCCATTTACAGAGACAGTCCCGATAAAATACTTAGTTCAATAAATATTACGAGAGAGGAGGTAATAAAAGAAATAGATAAATTAAAGGCTCATAAATCTCCGGGACCTGATGGAATATATGCTAGAATATTAAAGGAATGCAAGGAAGAGCTTAGTTGTCCACTAACTGCATTATTTAATAATTCAATAAAATTAGGATCGGTACCCATGGAGTGGAAATTGGCAGATGTGGTACCAATATTTAAAAAAGGAGAACGAGTTAAAAAGAATAATTATAGGCCGGTAAGTTTAACGTCAACAGTGGGTAAGATTCTAGAATCCATAATTGCAAATAAAATAAGGGCACATCTAGAATTACACAGACTGATAAAACTTTCACAACTTCTTCTTCTTCTTCCTCTATTTGCGTTCCCATTTTCGTGCCGTACAGACTTACTTTTTATTCAGAAGTTTACGAGGCAGTAGATTGTGGCAAAGAATATGATACAATATATCTAGATTTTAGCAAAGCTTTTGATAGAGTTCCTCACAAAAGATTAGTTAAAAAGCTGGAAGCTCATGGTATAGGAGGAGCTGTTCTCAGATGGATCAAACAATGGTTAAAAGACAGAAAACAGAGGGTTTGCATAAATGGAGAGAAATCAGAGTGGGGCTCGGTTACTAGCGGGGTACCACAAGGCTCGGTACTGGGTCCCCTATTATTCATCGTATATCTAAATGATCTGGATTCGGATATCAGTAGTAACCTAAGTAAATTCGCAGACGACACTAAAATAGGTAGAACTATAAATGGAAAAGAAGACATTCATGCTTTACAGGAAGATCTAAATAGATTATCTGAATGGTCGGACAAATGGCAAATGGAATTTAATGTTGAAAAATGTAAAGTAGTTAAAATGGGTACTATAAAAGACAATACTAGTTATAAGCTAAATAACCATGAAATCATGAGTTCTCAGTGTGAAAGGGATTTGGGAGTTCTTGTGAGTAGTAGTCTTAAGCCAAGAGAGCAATGCACAGCAGTCAGAAATAAAGCAAACAGAATTTTAGGATTTATCTCAAGAAGCGTTAGCAATAGGACGGAAAAAGTTATTTTGTAGCTCTATCTTGCATTAGTTAGGCCCCATTTAGATTATGCTGTGCAATTCTGGTCACCCTATTATAGAATGGAAATTGAATCCTTGGAGAGAGTGCAGCGAAGAATGACCAAGATGATACACAATATCAGAAATCTACCATATGAGGACAGATTAAAAAAACTTAATCTACATTCTCTAGAGAGGCGAAGAGTTAGGGGGGATATGATTGAAGTGTATAAATGGTTTAAAGGGATTAACAAGGGAGATATTAATAAAGTTTTAAAAATTCATGATCAAACCAGAACTCGTAATAATGGATTTAAGCTTGATAAATTTAGGTTCAGAAGGGAAATTGGTAAAAATTGGTTTGGTAATAGAGTAGCTGATGCATGGAACAAGCTTCCTAGTAGGATAGTAAATGCCAATACCTTAGACACCTTCAAATGTAGATTAGATAGACATATGACAGAGGTAGGGTGGGTAGAAAAATCATAAAAAAGAAAAATAGAATAAATAAGTAGAGTAGAATAGAATAGGTTAGACATGCTGAAAATACAATTCAAAAATGGAGCTGCCTCGTGTGTGCCAGTAGGCATGTTGCAGTGTCCTCTATTCTTATGTTCTTATGTTCTTATATAGTATCAGACAAAACTGTATTAATGCACTTAGATCTATAGAGTGCATGCCTCCAATATCTCCGTTAGAGAGATAAGAGAGTGTATTGAGATAAATTTTCATCAGTGTTTATTTAAATGCCTGACAATGGGTGGTATTGCTCGTAGTTTTAATGAAATTAATAACTATATTTGTGTACTTGTATGTACGGTTATGCAATGGTAATTATTGTATTTACAGGAGAGAGTATAATACCCCCTGTGCTTCCCGCCTCATCCTCAGTATTAGTGTTTTGATTCGTTTGTATCATAGATTTATCTGCTTAATGTTTTTTTTTTCTCTTGACAAAAAATGCTTTTTGCTCTGATTCAGGGTTGTTGAATGTGTAATTACCTAATTGTGCTTACGGAAGAGACCCAAGCTCGTAACTTCCCGTCTTCTGGTCGGTTTTGTAGTTAGTGATACTTATCATACTTGTCCTTAAAACTATGGATTGAGTTAGCATTAACTACCTCTTCGCTTAGCGACTTCCAATTATCAACTACTGTGTGTGTGTGTGTGTGTGTGTGTGTGTGTGTGTGTGTGTGTGTGTGTGTGTGTGTGTGTGTGTGTGTGTGTGTGTGAGAGAGAGAGAGAGAGAGAGAGAGAGAGAGAGAGAGAGAGAGAGAGAGAGAGAGAGAGAGAGAGAGAGAGAGAATCTCGCATCGGCGACCAGACCTTTTTAATTATTATTATTATTATTATTATTATTATTATTATTATTATTATTATTATTATTATTATTATTATTATTATTATTATTATTCAATACTGAATAATAATTTAAAGTTTAATACCAAGATGCTTGCATTCATAAGCTGCATGAATCTCGATATATATATATATATATATATATATATATATATATATATATATATATATATATATATATATATATATATATATATATATATATATATATATATATATATATATATATATATATATATATATATATATATATATATATATATATATATATATTATGATCTCATTGTCATTATTATTGTACTCTTATTATTTGAGTGTATGAAAATCTCTGAGTTATCTAGAATAATCAATAGAAAGAGTGATATAGTCGTTGTTTCCCGTCTCCTGTTGGGATATTTGATTCGCTGACAAGAGAGGAATAGCCTTAGCTCCTTCATTCCCCTTTACATTATCCATCACTCATCTTTAGGATGGTGATCCCCCCCCCCCTCACCCGGATGGCTTTGCTATTGGATGTCATTTCCTTAGCACAATTCTCTCTCTCTCTCTCTCTCTCTCTCTCTCTCTCTCTCTCTCTCTCTCTCTCTCTCTCTCTCTCTCTCTCTCTCTCTCTCTCTCTCTCTCTCTCTCTCTCTCTCTCTCTCCTCAAGTGGCTGTGGTGAAGAGACAGCCGTCCCAAAGAGGTTGACTATTTGGACATTCGGTATCCGTTAACCTACAGATGATTTGTTAATGGGGAGGAACTTTCCTTACATTTTAATCTTTCCTTTGTCTAGCACATATTTCTAGTGATTACAATATTAATTAATTTTGCTAAAATCAATAACATGCAAATAATGAATACATATTATAAGCACAGAATGAGTCAAAAGTGGACTTGGTACAGATACAATAGTAACACACACACTTACTCACAGAGCTCTATGATTGACCTTTTTCTGACAAACAACAGAGGCATATTTTGCGATGTCAAGGCAATTCCATCTGTGTCATTAGATGCAGATCACAGACTGGTCTTGGCGAAAATAAACATCAAAAAACCAAACAGAAACAGATGCAGAGGAGCAAAACGATATAAGCTGAGCAAAATAAGAGTGGAGGCAACAAAGGAGGAGTTGGGACGGAGTATCAAGACTAAGCTGGAAAATGTTGATATGGGGGAGGTGGGAGACAGCTCTGAATCAATGTGGAACAGTTTCAAGACTGAAGTTGCTGAAGCTGCAAGCGAAGTCCTAGGCCAGAAAGTACCATATAGAGGACAAAAGAAGAGAACCCCTTGGTGGAATGAAGAAGTGAAAAGTGCGGTGAAAGCCAAAATGAATGGGTTCAGAAGATGGCTAAAAACAAGATCCCAAGGGGATAGAGCACAGTATGAATTGGCCAGAAATGAAGCTCAGAGGATAAAAAGAAAAGCAAAAACAGATAGTTGGAAGAAGATTGGGGAGGAGTTGGAGTCTGACTATGAAGGAACCAGGAAACTTTTATACAACCTAGCAAGGAATTACCGAGGAAAAAGAAATAATACCAGCTATGCAATAAAGGATAAGACTGGATCTCTCTTAACCGAGCACAACGAAATATCGCAGAGATGGAGGGAGTATTTTGATGAAATGCTAAATATACCAAGTAACCAGGGGATACCCGAAAACCATATCATCCGGAGAGATGGAGAGGTGGAACTCATCACTATGAATGAAGTGAAGGTGGCTATGGCAAGGATGAGAAACGGAAGAGCCCCCGGAGAGGATGGCTTGCCGGTGGAGCTGCTGAAGGCGGGGGGGGAAAGTGTGGTTAAGAAATTGTTGGACATATGTAACGCTGCCTACCTTACAGAAATCGTACCTTCAGATTGGCAGAAGGGAATTATCAGCCCAATTCTGAAAAAGGGGGACAAGACTGAATGCGACAATCACCGAGGAGTGACATTGCTGTCCCATGCTGGAAAAATTTATACTCGAATTTTGGAAGGAAGGTTGAGACGATGTGTGGAGGACGTTTTGGATGATAGCCAATATGGTTTCAGACCGGGACGTAGTACTACTGACCCAATATTTGCTGTTAAAATGTTACTGGAAAAAAGTTGGGAATGGGGCATTGACAAATATGCCCTATTTATCGATCTCCAAAAGGCTTTTGACTGTGTAAATAGGAACCACCTATGGAACATATTAATGGATGAACACTATAGAGTGCCACCGAAGTTGGTGAGAGCAATAGTAAGTGTATATTCAAGTTGCACCAGCAGAGTAAGAACTCAGAAAATTGAGAGCGAGGAGTTCTCCATCAAGTCGGGTGTAAGACAAGGCGATGTGCTTTCACCACTTCTGTTCATAGTGTTCATGGATAAATGCATAAGAGACATAAAGATCGGCGAGAATGGAGAGGAAACTTTGTTGTATGCAGATGATGTGGTGGTGCTGGCTAGTTCCGCAGCAGATATCCAAGAAGTAGCAACTAAATGGTGGACTGGAATGGAGAGTAACGGAATGAAGATCAATACCCAAAGAGGTAAAACTGAGATAATGGTCATATCAAGAAACAAAGAACGGCTGCTAGATATATATATTGGTCAGGACAAACTTCACCAGGTTGACAACTACACCCATTTGGGGGTAAATGTCGGAAGTAACAACATGCAGGAGGTAGAAATAAATAACAGAATTGCGAAATATAACAGAAATGTTGGGTTGATGTACCCTCTACTCCGAGATGCCAACATACCAATGAAGTGCAAAGTCACAATTTATCAAAGCATCTTAAAGCCGATATTGCTCTACGGATCAGAGACCTGGTCGCTCACAACGAAGACAAAATCAAAGCTGCAAGCGGCCGAAATGAAAGTACTCAGGCTAATCAAGAATGTTACAAGAAGAGACAAAATTAGAAATGAGTACATTAGGAATGAAGTGAATGTGCTACCCCTGCTGGATGATATAGAAAAGAGCAAGCTGCGGTGGTACGGACATGTAATGAGGATGGAAGAACATAGAAAACCAAAGAAGTACCTTATTTGGAAGCCGCAAGGGAAGAGGCCAGTGGGCCGACCAAGGAAAAGATGGCTGGAAGGTGTGGCGACAGCTTTGGAAAGGAGAGGAACGTCTCTGCGGGAAGTGGAAGAAAATAACTGGTACGAAGAACGAGAAGACTGGAGAGGGTTTCTAAGAGGAGTGCCAGCTGACAGACAGTAGTGTCTACCAGGCATCTTGGTGATAAGGTGATAAGTGATAAGTTCGTATGAAGTAATAGAATTAAGTTCGTTTGTTTTCCCATTTTTCTTATGATATTCAAAGACCACTCTGTTCCTTTTCCAATAATAATGCTAATAATAATAATAATAATAATAATAATA
>JAXCGZ010005677.1:160000-207500 GCA_037179515.1 Halocaridina rubra
ATATAGGAAGGTGTGATTGTACTGACAGCATTATATGGAGCAGAGATTTTGAATGCAAGAAAGGATGAAAGGCACAAGTTGAATGTAATGGAGATGAGGTGTTTGAGAAGTATGATTGCTGTGTCTAGATTAGATAGAGTAAGAAATGAGGATGTCAGGCAGAAAAAGGGTATTGAAAGGATGCTGTCGGATAGGTTACATCAGAGAGTGTTAAGTTTGTTAGGACTCATGGAAAGGATGAGTGATGAATGGATTGTGAAGAGAGTGTAGAGTGCAGAAATAGCTGGAGTTAGGTCAAGAGGGAGACCTAGAATGAGATGGATGGATGGCGTGAAAAGGCCTTGTGATGCATGTGGAATGTCAGTGAAGACGGGAAGAATGCGTGTAAGAAATAGGAATGAGTGGAGGAAGATTGTGTATAGATGATGTGGGCTAAAGGGATTTTTCGCATCTGTTAGTTCAATGAACTATGATGGACTGATGTTAAGCAAGTTGCCAAGTGATGAAGCGATTGGGGTAAACCAGCTGCGGCTGTCGGGTCTCCTTGAAGAATATCCTTGCCTGTCTACCTTGTGGATGACCCAAGCAGGGCGGAAGGGGATTGGAAACGTAACAACCCCTTAGCTTCAAGGAGCTAAGAGGAGTGGTTGAGGTATGTGTGGATCGTGGTGAATAATACGTGTTTCTTCGTTCGGCCACCCCCCCCCCTCTTACAAGGGAAATGAGGCCATGTTGTATATGTATGTATATATTTATATATTGTGTGTGTATGCGTATGTGTATGTATTAGTTATACTATTTCCCCAGTGAAATTAGTCATTTAACTATTTTAAGCCTTTTGATTCAACAAACTACAAAATATTCTTTCATAATTCATCTATCAGAACAGTTGAATCTCCAGAATTGGATCAACACTCTTCCCTAAAACGGATAAATTGGAAAACAAACCTTCCGCTTGGCTTGACTTATTTTTGCTATATATCTTGGAGGCTTCTTTCCACTCAAAAATTTCAATTTTATTTTGTGCAAAAGTAATAGATGGAGGGCTGTTGTTTTAAAATTTCGTTTCCGTTACTGCCAGATCTTTAATAATATTTTTCTTTGTAGGTTATCTATAAGGAAGGTAGAGGCATGGTCTTCATGTTCAAGCCATGGAACATCTCTCTGCGTCTCAGGTAAGTAAGCTTTATATATATATATATATATATATATATATATATATATATATATATATATATATATATATATATATATATATATATATATATATATATATATATATATATATATATATATAAGAATCATATTTATATGTAATGTATATTGGCTTTATATTTTGCACCCACTGTTTAAACATATATTCATATCAAACATACAACTCCTTTTCAATATTTTTATAATGCACTAAGGCATAAAGTGAGCAACAAATCGACAGTCAAGGTTCGTTCTCTCGGAGTTCATCAGTGAGACCTTATTTTGGCAAATGAACAGAATAACTATTGAAGTAATACCGTCGACTGTTAGACCTTGCAACATAGTCTACACTCTTCTCATGTAAAGTTTAATCACCATACACCATTGGTATAGGAAAACCTGTACTTTTGTAAAGCCTATTATATTTAGATTATAATTTCAGTGCTGATTCTTTGTTACTCTACGGTTTCACTAGCCTATTCATATCCTTTCCATGTATTATGCTCTTGTTCGGATACTAGTTAGTTGCACCTGTGATTCAAGTGTTGATTAATTACTGTTTTGTCTTGGTGAATCATATGAACTTTAGATCTGGAAGTTCGGTGAATCTGTTATGTATATAATCTTGTGTCATGTCTTTCATGTCAGTAATTTGGCAGAATAATACGTTTTAATGAAGAAGCCTCAATCAACACCAGGTTAGCTCTGCTGAATTGACCTAATATTTAGCTTAGGTCACATTAGGTTAGCTTGTTTTACCGATTTAAATCTTGAGACAGTGTTAGCGCTGAAATAGCTTCGTACTGAATAGGTAATACTGAATCGAACCAAACCCAGTTAGATTGTGAAACTTCCCTTATTTCATTTAATTACTTTTTTTTTAGCTTACCATAGTACAGTTTTGTTGTTTGCGCATTCTGTTCAACTTCTAATTTAAGCATTTGGAAGTTCCTGCGACATTTGTTTTATGTTCCTTTTTTTACAATACGCATTTGTCTTTGTGACCTGAGATTTTCCTATTCAGTTAGCATCAAGACAACCGAACTGTAACAAAAGCATAATGAATATAGTTTGGAATAAATGTAATGTAATATCTAGATAATATTTCAAAGTAAACTTGGCATTACGTAATATAAGAATCATGATAAATCTACGGGATAGCGAGATGTTATATCTTGAGTCTTTTTCATTATAAATTTTTCAAAGCATAATCTAAATGGAAGAGTGTGTGAAACTTTGATGATGTTTCTTAATAAAGTATATATGATATAATTTAAGCAATGGGTTTTATAAATCTGGGAGGTATGGGGTATGGAGTAATATAAAATTTCCTAATAATTTTCACTTACCACAGTTTACTATTTCTGCAAAGTTTTGAGGGGTTAGATTCTAATATTCTGATGGTTGTTATAGTCAGGTTTGCCGATTTAAAAAGAAATTTCCTTGTGACTGCTTCGATCCCTTTTCTTTGTGTCATTTAGTAGGCTTATTATTAGTATTCATGGAGATTATTTTATACAACTAATAATAAGCCTACTAAATGACACAATGAAAAGGGATTGAAGCAGTCACAAGGAAATTTCTTTTTAAATCGGCAAACCTGACTATAACAACCATCAGAATATTAGAATCTAACCCCTCAAAACTTTGCAGAAATAGTAAACTGTGGTAAGTGAAAATTATTAGGAAATTTTATATTACTCCATACCCCATACGTGGCTCAGTCGGTAGCGTCTCCGACTCTGAGGCGTCAGGTCGAGGGTTCGCGCCCCGTCACGGTCTGAGGTTAGCAAGGGCATGCACTCAGCATAAGGATTACATCTGCCAAAACAAGTCCTTCGCAAGAAGGCAACCGTCCTAGCCCTTGGTAGATAAGGGAGTCCGTGACGTAAAACCGGAACCGAATAACGCGAGAGGAATCAGATGGGAAAGCCATCTACTTAAGAAGTTGAGATGTTTTTGTAAAATACTTATAGAATATAGCAAGGATTATAAGTTTCTTTTCTTTGCAGAAAGTAGATGATCCCATAACTTATTTTAATTAAATATTGATACCTCAGTTAATAGATAAATATTCACCATGGAAGTCGGTCGTTATATAATTGAATCTCAACCTGCTCATATAAACAGAATTATGGTACTTACCCATGTATCAGAAACTTGGTATTCAAATAATGAGTCGTTATCTTACATGGTGAATATTTCAAAAGCTAAATAAACGTGAATATAGATAGTGTTGACATGAAGTTTGCTATTTGGACCCTGGTAATTGTTATTTGATACAATGGTACTCTTTGAATTCCGAATATTTAATGGTGTTATTTTTTGAATATTTTTTAATGCAGTATTATTGTATGCTTATATATATATATATATATATATATATATATATATATATATATATATATATATATATATATATATATATATATATATATATATATATATATATATATATATATATATATATATATATATATATATATATATATATATATATATATATATATATATATATATATATATATATATATAGGTAAAGTTTACTTTCGATAACATTTTTAATATAGCTTCTATTGGCATGCATTATGAACAGGAGACTTTTTGTTAAATATTGCATTTTTTTTTTACTTTACCCTACTGCTTTTAATATATATATATATATATATATATATATATATATATATATATATATATATATATATATATATATATATATATATATATATATATATATATATATATATATATATATATATATATATATATATATATATATATATATATATATATATATATAATTTATGAATATTGATTACTCATTTTTTTATTTACCTATATATATATATATATATATATATATATATATATATATATATATATATATATATATATATATATATATATATATATATATATATATATATATATATATATATATAATTTATGAATATTGATTACTCGTTGTTTTTTTAATTTACCTATTTTTCGAACTGCCTTCTTATGTATATGCATTCAGTGCTTCGTAATTTTACATCATTTACTTTTCCTATATTTATGGACTTCAGATGACAAATGGTGTCAACGAGAGTAGCATTCTTTACTTGTTTATTCGGGATACATAATTAAGTTCCTCAGGTACCTACAATAGTTTTGTGACTTTGAAGAAAAGAGCAGACTGTATCAGTCTAAATGTTTTTTTTCTTTATTCTTTACTCTACTCTTTTTGTCGTGCATTTCAATATACTACAACCTGTGGAAGAAATTGTGGATATGATAAATATGGTCCTTTACATCCTCCTCCCATTTCCTGTTAGTCTGTGACATGGTATGCCAGTCTATGCACTTATATTCTATTTCCTTCATCAGTTGAGCCTTTTGCGAAGTAAAACACTAAATTTGTATTAAAATATCAATTGAGCACATACAACTATTGTCCATCTAGATATAGGCGAGATAGCTAACAAAACTACTATGCAAGTGTTAGCATTATAAAATTTTCTTATTATGGTTTTTGTAAGCCATTCTTCAGCACTAATACAAAAGTGGCTGCAAATTTCTTATACTGTTCTTAAGTTCAAAAAGCCTGAGTGGGGGGAAATTAATAAGAAAGCAATACATATGTGAAAGTTTACAGCTTGCTTATTCTAATAATAACATACCGGAGGAATTTGACAGAGTTACAGTACCCCATATTGAAAACTGTCCTGCTATATGAGAGTAACACGTGGATAATGGCGGAAAAGTTGAAAAGTAAAGTACATGCTGTTGAAATGAAGATACTGAGGCTACTTTATCATATTTTGAATGGAAATAGGACACTATAAACATCAAACAAGAGCTAGGACTGGAGTCCTTAAACCCCACTGCAGAAAAAGGTCAGCTTCGATGGTTGAACATGTGCAGTGAATGGTGCATGAGAGATCACCAAGACAAATAATGGAATGAGAATTATCGGGAAAACGACCACGTGGGAGACCACAGCGACGCTTGAGAGATTGTGTTACTCAGGACGTGGAGGGGACTGGCATCAAGATTGAAGAAGCGGATCTTCTGCGTAAAGATAGGAAGGAGTAGAAAAGAACTGTCCAGAGTTTTGTGACTGACAGGCAAATTTTAGTCCACCAGGAGTCTGAATGAGCAGATGTGGATAGAGCATGAGCACAACAAACACAGACGGTTTCAAAGCAGTAAAAGAAGTGTACAACAAAGAAGCATATATTGATAAGTATTTCATGTTGTACTAGCAAAAATGTTAAAGAAATAGTGTCATTTAATAATGTAATTCTACAGTTATGTGCATATTTCACGCACGTCGACAGTTTCTGTACATATTGTGCAGTGTTCATTTTACTTTATTTTAGTGTTCAGTATTTAGATTATTTTCTATTGATATCATACATATATTATCTCTTATTAGCTCTAAAAATGAGTGACTTTTTCAGTGAAATTAAAATGTAGGAGTATTATTTCAATAATCAAAGTAATATTTGTGTGTTTAACATAATTCAAATATTCGTACTTGTATGCTTTGATTTATATCTACAGGACACGTTAATTAGTTATTATAAATGCAAATGATTTTGTAAGTTAATATCTATTTATCTGTTTATCTATCTCTATAAATCTATATATATATATATATATATATATATATATATATATATATATATATATATATATATATATATATATATATATATATATATATATATATTATATATATATATTATATATATATATTATATATATATATATATATATTATATATATATATATATATATATATATATATATATATATATATATATATATATATATATATATATATATATATATATATATATATATATATATATATATATATATATATATATATAGTAGGCCCGAATGAGATTGGGATTTGAATTAAATGCGAAAATGAAGCCACGAGTGAGGTTGGGGAATCTGTAATATGAACATAGCGGCATTCAGATAGAATGCGTTCATTCCTAAGTATAGCAGATATAAGCTATAAGGTTGGATTCCTTTTAGCCTTCTGTGGTGTGTAGTTGGTAGCACTTTGACTTAGTAATTATAAGTCCTAGGTTCGAGTCCCGGTTGGGGTAAAAAATGATTCATGTTTTCACATATGTAATGTGCTAATTTGGTTATTGTATGGCCCGATTGAGATTGGGATTTGAATTAAATGCGAAAATGAACCCACGAGTAAGGTTGGGGAATCTGTAATATGAACATAGCGGCATTCAGATAGAATGCGTTCATTCCTAAGTATAGCAGGTATAAGCTATAAGGTTGGATTTCTTTTAACCTTCTGTGGTGTGTAGTTGGTAGCACCTTGACTCAGTAATTATAAGCCCTAGGTTCGAGTCCCAGTTGGGGTAAAAAATGATTCATGTTTTCACATATGAAATGTACTTATTTGATTATTGTATGGCCCGAATGAGATTGGGATTTGAATTAAATGCAAAAATGATGCCACGAGTGAGATTGGGGAATCTGTAATATGAACATAGTGGCATTCTGATAGAATGCGTTCATTCCAAAGTATAGCAGATATAAGCTATAAGGTTGGAGTCCTTTTAACCTCCTGTGGTGTGTAGTTGGTAGCGCCTTGACTTAATAATTATAATTCCTTGGTTCGAGTCCCGATTGGGGTAAAAAATGATTCATGTTTTCACATATGTAATGTGCTTTTTTGGTTATTGTATGGCCTGTGTGAGATTGGGATTTGAATTAAATGCGAAAATGAAGCCACGAGTGAGGTTGGGGAATCTGTAATATGAACATAGTGGCATTCAGATAGAATGCGTTCATTCCTAAGTATAGCAGATATAAGCTGTAAGGTTGGATTCCTTTCAACCTTTTGTGGTGTGTAGTTGGTTGGGCCTTGACTTAGTAATTATAAGTCCTAGG
Source organism: Halocaridina rubra (assembly GCA_037179515.1). Lineage (NCBI taxonomy): Eukaryota > Metazoa > Arthropoda > Malacostraca > Decapoda > Atyidae > Halocaridina > Halocaridina rubra. The sequence goes on from JAXCGZ010005677.1 coordinate 167,111, forward strand.
TTCAGGTCCCGGTTGGGGTAAAAAATGAATCATGTTTTCACATATGTAATGTGCTTATTTGGTTATTGTATGGCCCGAATGAGATTGGGATTTGAATTAAATGCAAAAATGAAGCCATGAGTGAGGTTGGGGAATCTCTAATATGAACATAGTGGCATTCAGATAGAATGCGTTCATTCCTAAGTATAGATTCCTAATTATAGCAGATATAAGCTATAAGGTTGGATTCCTTTTAACCTTCTTTGGTGTGACGTTGGTAGTGCCTTGACTTAGTAATTATAAGTCCTAGGTTCGAGTCCTGGTTGGGGTAAAAAATGATTCATGTTTTCACATATGTAATGTGCTTATTTGGTTATTGTATGGCCCGAATGAGATTGGGATTTGAATTAAATGCGAAAATGAAGCACGAGTGAGGTTGGGGAATCTGTAATATGAACATAGTGGCATTCAGGTAGAATGCGTTCATTCCTAAGTATAGCAGATATAAGCTATTAAGTTGGATTCCTTTTAACCTTCTGTGGTGTGTAGTTGGTAGCGCCTTGACTTAGTAATTATAAACAATATGTTCAAGTCCCGGTCGGGGTAAAATATGATTCATGTTTTCGCATATGTAATGTGCTAATTTGGTTATTGTATGGCCCGATTGAGATTGGGATTTGAATTAAATGCAAGAATGAACCCACGGGTGAGGTTGGGGAATCTGTAATATGAACATAGCGGCATTCAGATAGAATGCGTTCTTTCCTAAGTATAGCAGATATAAGGTATAAGGTTGGATTTCTTTTTACCTTCTGTGGTGTGTAGTTTGTAGCACCTTGAATCAGTAATTATAAGTCCTAGCTTCGAGTCCCAGTTGGGGTAAAAAATTATTCATGTTTTCACATATGTAATGTGCTTATTTGATTATTGTATGGCCCGAATGAGATTGGGATTTGAATTAAATGCGAAAATGATGCCACGAGTGAGATTGGGGAATCTGTAATATGAACATAGTGGCATTCTGATAGAATGCGTTCATTCCTAAGTATAGTAGATATAAGCTATAAGGTTGGATTCCTTTTAACCTTCTGTGGTGTGTAGTTGGTAGCGCCTTGACTTAATAATTATAATTCCTAGGTTCGAGTCCCGATTGGGGTAAAAAATTATTCATGTTTTCACATATGTAATGTGGTGTTTTGGTTATTGTATGGCCTGAGTGATATTGGGATTTGAAATAAATGCGAAAATGAAGCCAAGTGTGAGGTTAGGGAAACTGTAATATGAACATAGTGGCATTCAGATAGAATGCGTTCATTCCTAAGTATAACAGATATAAGCTATAAGGTTGGATTCCTTTTAACCTTCTGTGGTGTGTAGTTGGTTGGGCCTTTATTTAGTAATTATAAGTCCTAGGTTCGAGTCCCGGTTGGTGTAAAAAATGATTCATGTTTTCACATATGTAATGTGCTTATTTGGTTATTGTATGGCCCGAATGATATTGGGATTTGAATTAAATGCGAAAATGAAGCCACAAGTGAGGTTGGGGAATCTGTAATATGAACATAGTGGCATTCAGACAGAATGCGTTCATTCCTAAGTATAGATGCCTAAGTATAGCAGTTATAAGCTATAAGGTTGTATTCCTTTTAAAATTCTGTGGTGTGTAGTTGGTAGCACCTTGACTTAGTAATTATAAGTCCTAGGTTCGAGTCCTGGTTGGGGTAAAAAATGATTCATGTTTTCACATATGTAATGTGCTTATATTTGGTTATTGTATGGCCCGATTGAGAATGGGATTTGATTTAAATACGAAAATGAAGCACGAGTGAGGTTGGGGAATCTGTAATATGAACATAGTGGCATTCAGGTAGAATGCTTTCATTCCTAAGTATAGCAGATATAAGCTATTAGGTTGGATTCCTTTTAACCTTCTGTGGTGTGTAGTTGGTAGCGCCTTGACTTACTAATTATAAGTCCTAGGTTCGGGTCCCGGTTTTTGGTAAAAAATGATTCATGTTTTCACATATGTAATGTGCTAATTTGGTTATTGTATGGCCCGAATGAGATTGGGAGTTGAATTAAATGAGAAAATGAAGCCACGAGTGAGGGTGGGGAATCGGTACCATGAACATAGTGGCATTCAGATAGAATGCGTTCATTCCTAAATATAGCAGATATAAGCTATAAGGTTGGATTGCTTTTAACCATCTGTGGTGTATAGTTGGTAGCGCCTTGACTTAGAAATTATAAGTCCTTGGTTCGAGTCCCGGTTGGGGTAAAAAATGATTCATGTCTTCACATATGTAATGTGCTTATTTGGTTATTGTATGGCCTGAATGATATTGGGATTTGAAATAAATGCGAAAATGAAGCCACGAGTGAGGTTGGGGAATCTGTAATATGAACATAGTGGCATTCAGATAGAATGCGTTCATTCCTAAGTATAGATTCCTAAGTATAGTAGATATAAGCTATAAGGTTGGATTCCATTTAACCTTCTGTGGTGTGTAGTTGGTAGCAACCTTGACTCATTAATTATAAGTCATAGGTTCGAGTCCCGGTTGGGGTAAAATATGATTCATGTTTTCACATATGTAATGTGCTTATTTGATTATTGTATGGCCCAAATGAGATTGGGATTTGAATTAAATGAGAAAATGATGCCACGAGTGAGATTTGGGAATCTGTGATATGAACATAGTGGCATTCAGATAGAATGCGTTCATTGCTTAGTACAGCAGATATAAGCTATAAGGTTAGATTCCTTTTAACCTTCTGTGGTTTGTAGTTGGTAACGCCGTGACTTAGTAATTATAATTCCTAGGTTCGAGACCAGGTTGGGGTAAAAAATTATTCATGTTTTCACATATGTAATGTGCTTGCTTGGTTATTGTATGGCCTGAGTGAGATTGCGATTTGAAATAAATACGAAAATGAAGCCACAAGGGAGGTTGGGGAATCTGTAATATTAACATAATGGCATTCAGATATAATTTGTTCATTCCTAAGTATAACAGATATAAGCTATAAGGTTGGATTCCTTTTAACATTCTGTGGTGTGTAGTTGGTAGAGCCCTGACTTAGTAATTATAAGTCCTAGGTTCGAGTCCTGGTTGGGGTAAAAAATGATTCATGTTTTCACATATGCAATGTGATTATTTGGTTATTGTATGGCCCGAATGAGATTGGGATTTGAATTAAATGCGAAAATGAAGCCACGAGTGAGGTTAGGGAATCTGTAATATGAACATAGTGGCATTCAGATAGAATGCGTTCATTCCTAAGTATAGATTCCTAAGTATAGCAGATATAAGCTGTAATGTTGGATTCCTTTTAACCATCTGTGGTGTGTAGTTGGTAATGCCTTGACTTAGTAATTATAAGTCCTAGGTTCGAGTCCCGGTTGGGGTAAAAAATGATTCATGTTTTCACATATGTAATGTGCTTATGTGGTTATTGTATGGCCCGAATGAGATTGGGATTTGAATTAAATTTGAAAATGAAGCACGAGTGAGGTTGGGGAATCTGTAATATGAAAATAGTGGCATTCAGGTAGAATGCTTTCATTCCTAAGTATAGCAGATATAAGCTATTAGGTTGGATTCCTTTTAACCTTCTGTGGTGTGTAGTTGGTAGCGCCTTGACTTAGTAATTATAAGTTCTAGGTTCGGGTCAAGGTTTTTGGTAAAAAATGCTTCATGTTTTCACATATGTAATGTGCTAATTTGGTTATTGTATGGCCCGAATGAGATTGGGAGTTGAATTAAATGCGAAAATGAAGCCACGAGTGAGGTTGGGGAATCGGTACCATGATCATAGTGGCATTCAGATAGAATGTGTTCATTCCTAAATATAGCAGATATAAGCTATAAGGTTGGATTGCTTTTAACCATCTGTGGTGTATAGTTGGTAGCGCCTTGACTTAGAAATTATAAGTCCTTGGTTCGAGTCCCGGTTGGGGTAAAAAATATTTCATGTCTTCACATATGTAATGTGCTTATTTGGTTATTGTATGGCCCGAATGATATTGGGATTTGAAATAAATGCGAAAATGAAGCCACGAGTGAGGTTGGGGAATCTGTAATATGAACATAGTGGCATTTAGATAGAATGCGTTCATTCCTAAGTATAGATTCCTAAGTATAGTAGATATAAGCTATAAGGTTGGATTCCATTTAACCTTCTGTGGTGTGTAGTTGGTAGCAACTTTGACTCATTAATTATAAGTCATAGGTTCGAGTCCCGGTTGGGGTAAAATATGATTCATGTTTTCACATATGTAATGTGCTTATTTGATTATTGTATGGCCCAAATGAGATTGGGATTTGAATTAAATGAGAAAATGATGCCACGAGTGAAATTTGGGAATCTGTGATATGAACATAGTGGCATTCAGATAGAATGCGTTCATTCCTTAGTACAGCAGATATAAGCTATAAGGTTAGATTCCTTTCAACCTTCTGTGGTTTGTAGTTGGTAACGCCTTGAGTTAGTAATTATAATTCCTAGGTTCGAGACCAGGTTGGGGTAAAAAATTGTTCATGTTTTCACATATGTAATGTGCTTGCTTTTGGTTATTGTATGGCCTGAGTGAGATTGCGATTTGAATTAAATACGAAAATGAAGCCACAAGGGAGGTTGGGGAATCTGTAATATTAACATAGTGGCATTCAGATATAATTTGTTCATTCCTAAGTATAACAGATATAAGCTATTAGGTTGGATTGCTTTTAACATTCTGTGATGTGTAGTTGGTAGAGCCATGACTTAGAAATTATAAGTCCTAGGTTCGAGTCCTGGTTGGGGTAAAAAATGATTCATGTTTTCACATATGCAATGTGATTATTTGGTTATTGTATGGCCCGAATGAGATTGGGATTTGAATTAAATGCGAAAATGAAGCCACAAGTGAGGTTAGGGAATCTGTAATATGAAAATAGTGGCATTCAGGTAGAATGCTTTCATTCCTAAGTATAGCAGATATAAGCTATTAGGTTGGATTCCTTTTAACCTTCTGTGGTTTGTAGTTGGTAGCGCCTTCACTTAGTAATTATAAGTCCTAGGTTCGGGTCCCGGTTTTTGGTAAAAAATGATTCATGTTTTCACATATGTAATGTGCTAATTTGGTTATTGTATGGCCCGAATGAGATTGGAAGTTGAATTAAATGCGAAAATGAAGCCACGAGTGAGGTTGGGGAATCGGTACCATGAACATAGTGGCATTCAGGTAGAATGCGTTCATTCCTAAATATAGCAGATATATGCTATAAGGTTGGATTGCTTTTAACCATCTGTGGTGTATAGTTGGTAGCGCCTTGACTTAGAAATTATAAGTCCTTGGTTCGAGTCCCGGTCTGGGTAAAAAATATTTCATGTCTTCACATATGTAATGTGCTTATGTGGTTATTGTATGGCCTGAATGATATTGGGATTTGAAATAAATGCGAAAATGAAGCCACGAGTGAGGTTGGTGAATCTGTAATATGAACATAGTGGCATTCAGATAGAATGCGTTCATTCCTAAGTATAGATTCCTAAGTATAGTAGATATAAGCTATAAGGTTGGATTCCATTTAACCTTCTGTGGTGTGTAGTTGGTAGCAACCTTGACTCATTAATTATAAGTCATAGGTTCGAGTCCCGGTTGGGGTAAAATATGATTCATGTTTTCACATATGTAATGTGCTTATTTGATTATTGTATGGCCTGAGTGAGATTGCGATTTGAATTAAATACGAAAATGAAGCCACAAGGGAGGTTGGGGAATCTGTAATATGAACATAGTGGCTTTCAGATATAATGTGTTCATTCCTAAGTATAACAGATATAAGCTATAAGGTTGGATTCCTTTTAACATTCTGTGGTGTGTAGTTGGTAGAGCCATGACTTAGTAATTATAAGTCCTAGGTTCGAGTCCTGGTTGGGGTAAAAAATGATTCATGTTTTCACATATGCAATGTGATTATTTGGTTATTGTATGGCCCGAATGAGATTGGGATTTGAATTAAATGCGAAAATGAAGCCACGAGTGAGGTTAGGGAATCTGTAATATGAACATAGAGGCATTCAGATAGAATGCGTTCATTCCTAAGTATAGATTCCTAAGTATAGCAGATATAAGCTGTAAGGTTGGATTCCTTTTAACCATCTGTGGTGTGTAGTTGGTAACGCCTTGACTTAGTAATTATAAGTCCTAGGTTCGAGTCCCGGTTTTTGGTAAAAAATGATTCATGTTTTCACATATGTAATGTGCTTATTTGGTTATTGTATGGCCCGAATGAGATTGGGATTTGAATTAAATTTGAAAATGAAGCACGAGTGAGGTTGGGGAATCTGTAATATGAAAATAGTGGCATTCAGGTAGAATCCATTCATTCCTGAGTATAGCAGATATAAGCTATAAGGTTGGATTCCTTTTAACTTTCTGTGGTGTGTAGTTGGTAGCGCCTTGACTTAGTAATTATAAGTCCTAGATTTGAGTCCCGGTTGGGGTAAAAAATGATTCATGTTTTCACATATGTAATGTGCTAATTTGGTTATTGTATGGCCCGAATGAGATTGGGATTTGAATTAAATGCGAAAATGAAGCCACGATCGAGATTGGGGAATCTGTAATATGAACATAGTGGCATTCAGATAGAATGCGTTCATTCCTAAGTATAGCACATATAAGCTATAAGGTTGGATTCTTTTTTACCATCTGTGGTGTATAGTTAGCAGCACCTTGACTTAGTAATTATAACTCCTATGTTCGAGTCACGGTCGGGGTAAAAAATGATTCATGTTTTCACATATGTAATGTGCTTATTTGGTTATTGTATAGCCTGAATGATATTGGAATTTAAATTAAATGCAAAATTGAAGCCGCGAGTGAGGTTGTGGAATCTGTAATATGAACATAGTGGCATTCAGATAGAATGCGTTCATTCCTGAGTATAGCAGATATAAGCTATAAAGTTGGATTTCTTTGAACCTTCTGTGGTGTGTAGTTGGTAGCACCTTGACTCAGTAATTATAAGTCCTAGGTTCGAGTCCTGGTTTTGGTAAAAAATGATTCATGTTTTCACATATGTAATGTGCTTATTTGGGTATTGTATGGCCCGAATGAGATTGGGATTTGAATTAAATTTAAAAATGATGCCACGAGTGAGATTTGGGAATCTGTAATATGAACATAGTGGCATTCAGATAGAATGCGTTCATTCCTAAGTATAGCAGATATAAGCTATAAGTTTGGATTCCCTTTAACTTTCTGTGGTGTGTAGTTGGTAACGCATTGACTTAATAATTATAATTCCTAGGTTCAAGTCCCGGTTGGGGTAAAAAACGATTCATGTTTTCACATATATAATGTGCTTTTTTGATTATTGTATGGCTCGAGTGAGATTGGGATTTGAATTAAATGCGAAAATGAAGCCACAAGTGAGGTTGGGGAATATGTAATATGAACATAGTGGCGTTCAGGTAGAATGCGTTCATTCCTAAGTTTAACAGATATAAGCTATAAGGTTGGATTCCTTTTGTCCTTCTGTGGTGTGTAGTTGGTAGGGCCCTGACTTAGTAATTATAAGTCCTACGTTCGAGTCCCGGCTAGGGTAAAATATTATTCATGTTTTCACATATGTAATGTGCTTATTTGGTTATTGTATGGCCCGAATGAGATTGGGATTTGAATTAAATGCGAAAATGAAGCCACGAGTGAGGTTGGGGAATCTGTAATATGAACATAGTGGCATTCAGATAGAATGCGTTCATTCCTAAGTATAGCAGATATAAGTATAAGGTTGGATTCCTTTCTACTTTTTGTGGTGTGTAGTTAGTAGTTCCTTGACTTAGTAATTATAAGTCCTAGGTTCGAGTTCCATTTGCGGTAAAACTATGATTCATATATATATATATATATATATATATATATATATATATATATATATATATATATATATATATATATATATATATATATATATATATATATATATATATATAGCTACCTAGCTATATATATATATATATATATATATATATATATATATATATATATATATATATATATATATATATATATATATATATATATATATATATATATATATATATATATATATATATATATATATATATATATATATATATATATATATATATATATATATATATATATATATATATATATATATATATATATATATATATATATATTAATAAATTAAGCACATTACATATGTGAAAACATAAATCATTTTTTACCCTGACCGGGACTCGAACCTAGGACTTATAGTTACTAAGTCAAGGCGCTACCAACTACACACCACAGAAGGTTAAAAGGAATTCAACCTTATAGCTTATATCTGCTATACTTAGGAATGAATGCATTCTAACTGAATGCCACTATGTTCATATTACAGATTCCCCAACCTCACTCGTATCTTCATTTTCACATTTAATTCAATTGCCAATCTCATTCAGGCCATGCAATAATCAATTAAGCACATTACGTATATGGAAACATGAATCATTTTTTACCCCGACCGCGACTCGAACCTAGGACTTATAATTACTAAGTCAAGGCGCTACCAACTACACACCACAGACGGTTAAAAGGAATCCAACCTTATTGCTTATATCTGCTATACTTAGGAATGAGCGCATTCAAACTGAATGCCACTATGTTCATATTACAGATTCCCCAACCTCGCTCGTGGCTTCATTTTCGCATTTAATTCAATTGCCAATCTCATTTGGGCCATACAATAAACAATTAAGCACATTTCATATGTAAAAACATGAATACTTTTTTACGCCGACCGGGACTCGAGCCTAGGACTTATAATTACTAAGTCAAGGCGCTACCAACTACACACCACAGAAGGTTAAAATGAATCCAAACTTATAGCTTATATCTGCTATACTTAGGAATGAACGCATTCTAACTGAATGCCACTATGTTTATATTACAGATTCCCCAACCTCACTCGTGGCTTCATTTTCGCATTTACTTCATTTGCCAATCTCATTCGGGTAATACAATAATCAATTAAGCACATTACATATGTGAAAACTTGAATCATTTTTTACCCCGACCGGGACTCGAACCTAGGACTTATAATTACTAAGTCAAGGCGCTACCAACTACACACCACAGAAGGTTAAAAGGAATGCAACCTTATAGCTTATATTTGCTATACTTAGGAATGAACGCTTTCTAACTGAATGCCACTATGTTCATATTACAGATTCCCCAACCTCACTCGTGGTTTCATTTTCGCATTTACTTCAATTGCCAATCTCATACGGGCCATACAATAATCAATTGAGCATATTACATATGTGAAAACATGAATCATTTTCAACCCCGACCGGGACTCGAACCTAGGACTTATAATTCATGTTTTCACATATGTAATGTGCTTAATTGATTATTGTATGGCCCGAATGAGATTGGCAATTGAATTAAATGCGAAAATGAAGCCACAAGTGAGGTTGGGGAATCTGTAATATGAACATAGTGGCATTCAGTTAGAATGTGTTCATTCCTAAGTATAGCAGATATAAGCTATAAGGTTGGATTCCTTTTAACCTTCTGTGGTGTGAAGTTGGTAGCACCTTGACTTAGTAATTATAAGTCCTAGGTTCGAATCCCGGTCGGTGTAAAAATGATTCATGTTTTCACATATGTAATGTGCTTAATTGATTATTGTATGGCCCGAATGAGATTGGCGATTGAATTAAATGCGAAAATGAAGCCACGAGTGAGGTTGGGGAATCTGTAATATGAACATAGTGGCATTCAGTTAGAATGCGTTCATTCCTAAGTATAGCAGATATAAGCTATAAGGTTGGATTCCTTTTAACCTTCTGGGGTATGTAGTTGGTAGCACCTTGACTTAGTAATTATAAGTCCTAGGTTCGAGTCCCGGTCGGGGTAAAAAAAAAAGATTCATATATATATATATATATATATATATATATATATATATATATATATATATATATATATATATATATATATATATATATATATATATATATATATATATACCTAGCTATCTGTATATATATATATATATATATATATATATATATATATATATATATATATATATATATATATATATATATATATATATATATATATATATATATATATATATATATATATATATATATATATATATATATATATATATATATATATATATATATATATACCTAGCTATCTGTATATATATATATATATATATATATATATATATATATATATATATATATATATATATATATATATATATATATATATATATATATATATATATATATATATATATATATATATATATATATATATATATATATATATATATATATATATATATATATATATATATATATATATATATATATATATATATATATATATATATATATATATATATATATATATATATATATATATATATATATATATATATATATATATATATATATATATATATATATATACCTAGCTATTTGTATATATATATATATATATATATATATATATATATATATATATATATATATATATATATATATATATATATATATATATATATATATATATATATATATATATATATTATATATATATATATATATATATATATATATATATATATATATATATACCTAGCTATCTGTATATATATATATATATATATATATATATATATATATATATATATATATATATATATATATATATATATATATATATATATATATATATATATATATATATATATATATATATATATATATATATATATATATATATATATATATATATATATATATATATACTTTTAAACCAGCACTCTCAGAGCAAAAGTTGTATCCATTGTATTCTTTCCTGGCATAAAGCACTTTTGCTGGTAAGATTTTCAAACCTTACAGTATAGCTTTCACTATCCTTTCCCATATCATGATGCTGTAGTTGATCAGTTTTCCGCATCTGAAATTGCTTCATCTTTGAAAAAAAAAACTGGTACCAATTTTCTTTTCCTCCACTCCTCAGATGTTCTTTCACTTTCCAAGATATTTGTTAAACAGCTTGGTAAAAAACCCCACTTCCATCTCTCTAAAGTATCTCGCGTGCCTCCACTGAAATTTTACATAGACCATGGCCTTTTCATCCTATGTCATATACATATTTGTTCTCACTTCCGCATCCCTGATCCACTGAACTTCTTGATCCTCTCTCTCTCTCTCTCTCTCTCTCTCTCTCTCTCTCTCTCTCTCTCTCTCTCTCTCTCTCTCTCTCTCTCTCTCTCTCTCTCTCTCTCTCTCTCTCTCTCTCTCTCTCTCTCTCTCTCTCATATGCATCCACACGACCTTAACTCACGACCTTCAGCACATGCTCCATGATTTTTACGTGTCTGCTACCTCCTGTGGCCTTATTATCTCCCCAGAAAAAAGCAGGATTTTTACCTCACGCAACTGCAGAGCACTGCCCACATTCGCCATGGGTGGTAATGTCATCCCTCACTGCACACAGTACACGTATTTAGGTGCACCAGTCCGGATCACCACAGCTATACCTGCACGTCAACGAATTCATCCCTTTGTGAAGAGCCTTCTTGACCGTCTGGAGCCCCGCTTTGCACCTGTCAAGTGGCTTGCCAACAATGCTGCAGGAGTCTCCATCCCAGTGGCGAGGACCCTCTACATCCTACTACTTCGGTCAGTGGTTGACTATCTGTCTCCTGCCTTGTGTCAACTTCCTAGACCAGCTCTCGAGCCACTTGAAAAGTTCCAGAATCGAGTCATGAGATTTATCTTGGGATGTTCTATCTCTACCCGTATTGTGAGTATGCAGTTGGAGCTCAACTTGCCCCCTCTTGTGGAGAGGATTTATGCCAATGTGTCCTATTTTACTGTTAAATGTCTTCACTACCCCTTTCTTGCTCCGTACTTCTCTGCTGTCATGAGGACGTCCCTCGATCCAGACGCACCCAGGCTCCCACTTCGAGCAGGAGGTCATAATCTTATCAGGGTGGTGAGTGACATTCTCCATGGCCTTGACATCGACCTGCCAGTGCAGGCGGCTGTCCCAGATTTACCACCCTGGCATGTCCCCCTCCCCGCTGTCACATATACACCGACCTCGAAGGATGTCTATCCCCCCTTGCAGAGACAGTTAGCTCTGGAGATTATCGCTGATGTATCCATGTCTGTCCCTGCAGCACACCACTTCTATGTTGATGGTTCTGTGCAAGCAGATGGGAGGGCGGCATGTGCTGTGTTTTCCCCCACCATGGAGCCGCCTGTGCCGGCTGATTCATGGATTGGCCGTAGACTACCCACCTCGTCAAGCTCCACCTACTGTGAACTGAATGCCATCTTGGATGCCGTGACTCTCCTTGTTCTACGACGAGTGAATGGGGTAATAATTTGTGACTCCCAATCGGCCCTACAAGCCCTATCCTCGCCAAGACCTATCTGTGGCCGTGCTGTGGGAGATATACTATGTCGCCTCGCGGCCACTCGGGATGCTTCTCTTGTTGTGTCGTTTATATGGACTCCATCCCACATTGGGCTGACTGGCAACGACACAGCGGACCGTCTTGCCAAGGCGGCCTGTATGCTGGATGGGCATGCTGTGGACGCTGAGCCCTCCCTTCGATGTCTACGTAACATCATCTACTCAGCTGTGTTTGCCATGACTGTCCAGCGCAGGGACACGGAGAGGGCCAACAGTGTGTCCATACAGCACCATGATCACTTTCTTCACAGTCGCTACAAGTATCGCAGATGTGGGTTACTGGTGCGGAAAAACAATGTAGTTAGTGCTCTGCTCAGAATGGGGTATCGGCCTTTATGGCAGGTCTCTCAGACTCTAGATATGCCACAGTACACCTCCTGTAAATTATGCGACCGTCCTAATGCTAACACTCTTGACCACTATTGTCTTCAGTGCCCCGCAGTGAGAGATGTTTTACCACGAGGTCAGAACTTAATACAGATCTGCTCATTTTTACTTAATGATGACAACCTTGATGTTATTCTTGCTCGTTATCCTCACTTTGGTGGCCATTAATTGTATTGAATTATGCATATATTTTCTGTATGTTGCTGTACAATTCTGTTTGTGCATTCTGTGTTTCTTTTAGCTTTACTTTTGCATATAATGTACTCTGTCCTGCCATACTGTGAGTTGTGTGTTAGTATGCAGCAATGTTTTATCAATGTGTACACCTCCCTGTAAACTGTTCAATTTTTTGTTTTGTATCCATTTGAAGCATTATTTGTATAAACTCATGTCATGTCTGACGCCTTGGCACAATAAATTAATAAAATAATAAATTCTCTCTCTCTCTCTCTCTCTCTCTCTCTCTCTCTCTCTCTCTCTCTCTCTCTCTCTCTCTCTCTCTCTCTCTCTCTCTCTCTCTCTCTCTCTCTCTCTCTCTCTCTCTCTCTCTCTCTCTCTCTATTATGGACAGTACCATGACATTTAATTTTCATATCGATGAACTACATAAAAAAGTGAATGGGACCCTTATTTACTTGAACAGAGTCTATGAAAGATTCGAGCCTGATTGTAGGGTAATTGTAGTACAAACATTGATTTTAAGTATTCTCAACTACTGTCTGAGTGTTTGGGGTTCCACGACTAAGACCCAGATGTTACGAGTGAAAAGGCTCCAGAATTTTGCTGCCAGAGTTGCCATAGGGGGGGTGCATAAATATGATCACGTGACTCCCCTCTTTGAGAGATTGGGTTGGCTAAGGATGGACATGAAGTTCATATATAATATCTGTCTTTTAGTTTTTAAAATAAATCATGGAATATTACCGGAATGGCTCTTCTCATTGCCAACAGTTAATCAAGTGCGTATCAGTAACGTCAACACCAGATATCAGAATTCTTTTTACGTGCCCAGAACTTCCACTGATATTGGGGCAAGAGCCTTAAATGTAATGGGCCCGAGACTTTGGAACTCTTTACCCGCAAACTTAAGAAGCTGCCAAACATTACCCTCATTTAAATCTCATCTCTTAAATCACCTACTTAATAAGTGATTTTAGTCTCATTACTATCCTCCCATTGGGTAGACGAAGTGTACGTATGCTTATTTTAATGTGTAAATATTTTGATTTTGTGCTTTGCAAATTTCATTTGTTTTATTTTGACATTTTACATTGTAATTTGTAATTAGATTAATTATCATGTAATAGCCATTTTTGATGGAATAAAGTTTTTGACTTTGACTTTGACTTTGACTCTCTCTCTCTCTCTCTCTCTCTCTCTCTCTCTCTCTCTCTCTCTCTCTCTCTCTCTCTCTCTCTCTCTCTCTCTCTCTCTCTCTCTCTCTCTCTCTCTCTCTCTCTCTCTCTCTCTCTCTCTCTCTCTCTCTCTCTCTCTCTCTCTCTCTCTCTCTCTCTCTCTATTTTTATCCTCCCTCCCTATCTCATTTTCTTCATTCATCAGCTCCTTAAAGTACTCTCTCCACATGCAAGACACAAGCTCATCACTTTTCAGCACATTTCCATCTGCGTCCTTTATCAGCCTAATCTGATGTCCTTCTTTATCAGTTTGGTGCCTCAGTATGGTCAGTTGGTAAAATAATTTTCTTCTTTCCTTATGTCCAATATCTCATACATCTTTTCATAAGCCTTTTCCTTGGCTTTTGCTGCCTCTTTCTTCACCTTGATCCACATCTGCTTATACTACTGTCTACTTTCTATGCTAAAATGGTTATCCAAACTGATTTTCATGATTCTCATTCTCCTTATACGTTTCTAAATCTGTTTACTCCATCACCAGGTATCCTTTTCATACTTCCTCTCTCAAAATTTTACACCTAGAAATTTGCAAGCTGCCTCCCTCATCAGTTCTACAGTAGCTGTCCAGTCGTCCAGTATATCTTCACCATAGTGCCAGCTTCACCCCTTCACTAAATTTCATTTAACAGTTTTCTTTCCTCAACTTCCACCATCTGGTTCTTTGTTTCAACCTTACTCTCTTCCTTTTCTTCACCTCCGGATTATCATACAGACTGCCATTCGATGTTGCCTGGCTTCATTCTCCCTTGCAACCACCTTATGCTCTCCAGTCTCTTTTAGGTTAGATATCCTTCACAGTACATAGTCTACATGTGTGCTTCTTCCGCAACATTTATATGTCACCCTGTGCTTCTCATCCTTCCTAAAATATGTATTCATCACAGTAATTTTCATCATTTTGGCAGAGTCCACCACCATTTACTCTTCTGCATTCCTATCCTCTATACCGTACCCACCCATCACCTTTCTGTCTCCTCAACATGCCCAGTGAACTCTACTCCAATAATCACTCTTTCATCCGATTGTACACTCTCCACTGCATCACCTACCTATCTCCAAACAACTTCTTTCTCCTCCTGTCGCACCCTATTTGTGGTGTATATGCAGTGATGACCTTTGTCATCAATCCTTAAATTTCCAGCTTTACATTTATCACTCTGTCATACACTTTCTTAGTCTCTAATGCATTCTTAATGTATTCTTCCTTCACTATTATCCCTACACCATTTCTCCTCCCATCCACACTGGCAAAACAGTTTAAAGCCTGTTCCTATATTCCTAGCCTTGCTCCCTTTCCACTTCATCTCTTGAACATGCATTATTCCTTCTTTTCTTTTCTCCATCGTATGGACCAACTCTCTCCCTTTGCCTTTCATATTAAGAACTTGGAATATCTTTTCTCACCTCCACACTCCCATCCCTCCTCCTCTCCTCTCTGCATCCAGGATACACCCCCCGCCCCTAGTTCTCCTTCTTTTCTACTGCCCAGCAGCAGCCCAATTTTCACAAGCACAATGCTGACTGGTGCTGGATGTGGTTGTTGGTGATCCGAGCCTTGACTGATGCGGCAGGATGTCTTGATAATATTTCCATATATTTGCTTGGTGCAGTTTTTGAGTGTGCTGGGCTTTTTCCGATTATGTTCTTTGGTTTTCGTAAAGATCTTGCCACTTATGGCGCTTCTAACAATTTCTGCAGATTTGAGAGAAGCACTGAACTTTGTTCAGACATTCGTGATTGGACTTGAATCTATTGCTATCTTTGATGATCTTCATCATGAGACCCTCATTTTTAAATTAATAAACATGAATGTTGGTGGATCTTTTCTTAGTATGATTTTGCAATTTTTAAGTAACAAACCTCAAATGATGGTAGTAGGAAGTCATTACAGTGAATTCAATAATGTGATCTCAGCTGTCCCTCACGGTAGTAATCTTAGCCCTTGCTTTTCATGTTGTATATTTTTGACATTTGGAGAGGTTTGGAACACAAAATGGTGCTACATTAATTGTTGTTAATCCATTCCCGCATGCGACACTAGCTTCTCCTGAGTATCTGTATAGAGATCCTGCTAAAACGAGTGCTTGGTCTGGATATGTGGCATGAAGATACATGCCAATATAACTCAGACTATAATATCAAGCAGGTTTAGAACTCTTCATCCTCGGCATATAAAATTTCTTGTAGGATTATGTAATTTAATCTAGATTTTAGGGTTAACTATCTATAGTGAGTTGACTTTTGAACAGTGCATTGCTTATCTTCCTAAGTTGCACAAAAAATGGTATCTTGAAGAAATCTCTTAAAATTTTTGGTGACTTCTATTTTGACGATTAATAATTTTTTTTATTCTTCCTAGTCTGTAGTATTGTTCCCCAGGTTTTTATTCTGTTGTTGATTCTCATCTTAGATTATTGTATAAAATCTTGAGTACTCTTAGATTTTATATTCTTGACTGATGGCATTGATGAACCATATGACTGCTTTGCTTCCTATATTAAATTGATCACCGTGTCAGTCACACTCTGCATAGGGCTGCGCCAGGTTTCTTCTTGTCCTACGCATATTCAAAGGAATGCAGCCAATGCCAGTATTCAAAAAGTTTTATTCCAGTTTTACTATCAGGGAGCTGAATGGATTACCTAGCCATGTTGTTGAGTCAGTTGGGCTCCCGAAGATTCAACTAGGCACAAATATATATATATATATATATATATATATATATATATATATATATATATATATATATATATATATATATATATATATATATATATATATATATATATATATATATATATATAACCGACTTTGATGCTGCATATTTAGAATTATAGAGGAATAGTGCAAGTATTGCAGAACTACTTTTTACCAATTTACACAAGTTTATGTTTTTTCTATCTTCTATTTTTTTCCTCACCAAGGTACAGCCCCTGCTGGAACCATCTTGATTGTTGTGTTTGATCGTTTTTAGCTGGGCTGTAATAATAATAATAATAATAATAATAATAATAATAATAATAATAATAATAATAATAATAATAAAAATATTAATAATGATAATAATAATGAATAATGTTAATAAGAACAATAATAATGACTTTCCCTGTAACTTTGCATCAAAAGAAGCTTATATTGTTTATATTTTGCATATGATTGTTTTTAGTGGCTAGGGTAATTAATTAGAACATGAAATTTTTTCTTGTTGCTTGAAAATATGCTGAAATTTATTGTTGTTTTTGTTTCCTTTTCCTTTTCTCTCTTTCTTTCTCTAGCCCTGCGAATGCAATTTTGATAACTTTCTCGTGTTTTGGACTAGGCTCATATTTTTTTCCTTTGAGTGTGTTTGTTGGTGTGGAAGGTATTATGAGGAATTGTTCTTTTTTCAGTTAGGGATTGAAAAATTTGGAAAGGCTAATACATACAAATCAAAATATTTTGGTAAGAATACTTTATCTATATGGGAATCAACATGTAGTCATCAAAGTGAATTCCTAGATTTTTTACGGTTTGCTAGGAGTAATGATATTGCCGCAAAATTTAAGTGTGTTATCTAGAATTTGCGCTATAGGATACCTTGAACCAATAAACATGCATTGTGTTTTACCTTCGTTAATTAACAGTCCAATTTCTTGAAAATAAGTGTTAATTTTTGACAGTGTTTTTTCTGCTCTTATGGTTAGCTCTGGGAGATTATTAATATCACCACAAAGGAGTAGCTGAGTGTCATCTGTATATTGTACAACTAGACTGTCAGAAATGAAAGAATATAATTTACATAAATGGAGAAGAGGATAGGACCTAGGATTGATCCCTGTGAAACACCAAATGATACATTTTTTGGAGTAGAGATAATGCTGTAAGATGGATAGACTGTCTGCGATTAGATAGATAGATACTCTTAAAACCATGTCGGGTCAATACTTAGGTTAGTACATATAGTAATAAGAATTTCATGGTTTATGCTGTCGAAGGCTTTTGATAAGTCTAATAATACAAGCAGAGAGATATTTTTCTTATGTTATTGTAAATTCTATTCGAAACTGAGCAGTGCAGTTTCCGTCGAGAGTTTTGATCTGAAACCATGTTGGTTAATAGATAATAGTCTTTTTGGTCTAGATATGACATTAGTTGCCATGCAACATTTTTTCTAATATTTTAGAGAAAATGGATCGCAGGGAAATGGGACGATAGTTTGCCACATCTCTGCCCCCCTTTTTATGCAGAGGTATTACATGTGATTTTTTCCAAGAGTCAGAAAATGTTTTAGTAACAACGGAAGTGTTTATAATAGCAAGAATATAAGATACAATCATGGGTAGAGCATCTTTAATGAACTGAATTGGTATGCCATCTTGACCAAAAGAGCCAGAGTTTCTTAGGCTCTTTATGGTAAGAATTCGGGTAGCACAATCGATAGGAGTGATATTGAAGAAATCTCTTATATTTGCATTGGAAGAATTGTCATTTGAATTACTACTCATGTTCACTGAGTTGATGTTTTCTTGCGTTTTCTCATATGTATTTTTCCCAACATTAGCAAAATAGTTATTAAAGTTTTCCGCTTTGTCTTTCAAGTCCATATTTTCATAACTTTCTGAGGTAGTCTTTCCATTTAGTATCATGATTTTTATCCCTTTCCATTTTGCCATTATATCATGTCTAGAGTTATTAAATTGTTTTATTGTAAAAGTTTTTTTTTTACTTATATCAGTGAGGGGTCTGACACATTGCTTTTCTAATTTATAACGTTCACGGAGTCATGTCATATCTATTAATTTTTAGCTCTTTTTGTATATGATTTCCAATTTGCATTGCCACTTTGATGTCATTAGTTAGCTAGGGGGCTGAGGGACGGGTTATTTTTCTTTGTTACAATGGGTGCACAACTATCGAGGCATTCACGGAAGACTTTTGTTAGAATCTCTACCTGCAAATCGACGTTATCTGTGTTTATTATACCATTAAGTATATTTCTGTTGCTTTTTTATGCTTCACAAAAGATATCAGGGGAGTAATTTTTTAGGCACCGGAATGTCTTGAAGAAAGGCTTCCTTTTGGGCCTGTTTATGTTTAACATAGTAATGCAGAGCTTTTCATTCGCAGTTGGGCAGGGAACTACGTCCCAATAGGGTACACTTTCCACTTTATTTGTTATTATCAGATCTATCACAGTCCTAGAATTAGAGGTTTTATGGGTCGGTTTTGTCGCTATTTGTGTTAACTTAATATTGTTGATCACCTTTTTCATTTTGTTATCTGCTAAGAGCAAGTCATCATTAAAGTCACCAAGCGTGTGTATGGGTTTATGGCGCACACAGATATTTCTGAATGTTTCTAGCAGATGACTTAATGAATTGGAAGGTGCTTTTGGGTGACGGTAAACACACCCTACAAAGAAAGATGGAAGTTTCTGATACTGCACAGTGATCCATATATCTTCGAGTTATTCAGTTTTTTTTCTAGACCTGTGGTTGTTTCTGATGCACTGAAATAATTTCTAACATAAATACAGACCCCACCCCCTTGGCCATGGTCATTAAGAAATATTTTAAATTCTGTGATATTCACATATTTATTTTCAGTTGTAGGAAGAAGCCAAGCTTCTCTTACACTGTGCATTCACATCCATTACTGTTATATTCTTACCATTCTTCATTGGGGAGGTATCAATAGTTATATTTGTAGTTTGTTCTTGGGTTTGTCCATGGTGTATTTCGACTGGGTGATACTGCAGGGAATTCATCATCATAGTCTGTTCTTGGGGTAGCCCATGGGTCCTGGTGTTTCTACCTGCCGTTGGATGGGTAACGCTGACTTGAGTACGTGCCATGATGATCGGGCCTTCCCAAAGTTTGTACGCCTAGGTGAGAGTCTAGGGTCATAAGAGCCATATCTCTAGCAGGCGTCTCTCGTGCTGGGATGGGGACAAGAGAGGTTTGTATAGTGTCTCTTTCTGTAGTCTCACTGATAGGGAGTCTTTTCATAAGCTCGCTCTTGTTTATTCCAGTATGGCTGTAGTCTGGTATATTTTGTAGATAATTCAGGTTGTGGCTGGACAATTGTGCCTGTAGGCCATTGATTCAGTTTGTAAGCCACGTAGTCAAATCCTTTTGAAAGCATTATTTCAAAGGAGATCCAATTTGGTTTGTGACAAAGCTCCCTAATGAAGACTTCTTCAGAGGGAGTGCCTTGATTTGTCAAAATATTATGTCTCTCTTTCTCAGAGGGGTTGCCAGGAATGCGAATATATATTTGAATTGTAACCTTTGCACTATTGGGTAGCTGTGGCTGAGGGGGAGAGGACTTCAATGGACTGTTAGAGTAGAGACTGCTCCTATATTGTCTTTTCTGTTTTCTTCACTGTTTTGCAACCTATTACTGGGTTGGTTATTTGTGCTGGATGGTGTTATTTGGTTGTCCTGGTTAGTATTAGTCCCCACAATTACCCCTCCCATTTCCTTCTTGAATTACTAGCAAAGTAGATGGGCAAGTATCCTCTACTGTGGGAACCGATAGCTGCAGTTGGCTTACCCCATCTTTTCATCACGTGGCAACCCCGCACACCCACCTTTCGCTGCTAGCAGGTGCGAAAAACTCCTTTTGCCCACGTCACCTACACACAATCGTCCTCCACTCATTTCTATCTCTTACACTCTCTCTTCTCTGCTCCACTGATAGACTATGTGCATCCAGTGCTCTTTCCATCCTCTCCATCCATCTCATTCTAGGTCTTCCTTTTTGGCCATACTCCAACAACTTCTTCACCCAACACTTACTTCTCTATAATTTTTTTCATGTGTACAAACCATCGCAATACTCTCTGATCTACTTATCTGACAGCTTTCAATCAATGCTTGTTCTCTGTTTCATGTTTCCTCATTTCTCACTCTGTCTATTCTAGATACATCAGTCATACTTCTCAAACATTTCACCTCCATTATATTCAACTTGTTCTTTTCATCCTCTCTTGCATTCCAAGTTTCTGCTCTATGCAATACTTTCGGGACTATCACATCTTAATATCTTTTTCTTGTATTCATTCTTAAATACTTATATCTCATTACACTTTCCCTCTTACGTAAACATTTACACTCTTCCATCACTCTGTGATTTACCTAGACATCCGCTCATCCATTCTCTGCATTGTCCGCAAACATCTTCCCATTCACTCTCACATTCACACTGCCAACAATAACACTCATTGTACATCTCATGATATTACTTTTCCCTACATTCATCCGCTACTCCATTCTTTCACACGCCTTAGCAAATTCAGTCACCAAGTGCTCCATTTCATCCTCATATTCAGCCACCATTGCCGTGTCATCTGCATGGAGTATTGCTTCACATTCTGCAACAATCTATTCTTATAAGCTAATTTCAAGCCTCTGCTGAGCACTCTTTCATTTACTTTCCTTACCACTCAATCCACATGCACATTAAGCAGCCAAGGTGACATTATACACCCTTGACATAATAGTAAAAATAATAATAATAATAATAATAATAATAATAATAATAATAATAATAATAATAATAATAATAATAATAATAAAACTCCTAAGATACGACCATTATACATTTCCAACATCTCTCAGACTCACTGACAGATAAATCATCATAAGATGCCTTTATATGGATATTGAGTTTGTATATTCCATTCAGATAAAATAATAAAACAAAGGTACAGTCATCATCAGTTAAAAAAGAAAGTTTTGATATCGCGAATAAAATATACAGACCTTGATAGCCGTCCCAGGATTTGCTTTGACAACTGCACTGTGCGTGGCAGCCACAAGGAAGGAGGCCAGTGGGCCGACCAAGAAAGAGACGGCTTGATTGTGTGGACAGAACTCTAAAAAGTAGAGGAACATCCCTACAACAGGTGGAGGAGGAAAGACTCTACGCAGACAGAAGCGATTGGAGGAGCTTCATACATGGTCAGCCGACTGACAGAAAGAGAACTATCTACTTAGGCGTATGGTGAGCAAGGTGAGAAAACTGCACTGTGATGAAATATTTATTTACCCAATAAATACATCAACAATTACAAAGTGATCAAGGCACATGCTCTGGTTATAGCAAATTGTGGTTTTAGGATTATTTTGATTACACCATTTTATATCTGTTCCGTCGCTTTTTTGTTTATCATGGACACAACTTGACTTCGTGAAAAGGAGAGTTTGCAATTTGAATTCCATTGCGTGAATGTAATATATGAACATCTTATTTAACTCTATAAAGAGGAGAGTGTATAACTTGACTCCATTTATATGTGTTCGATATTTCTACATTGTACTTCGTCAAGTTGAAAACTCCTAATTGGAATCTTTGGTATTTCATTTGTTTTTACAGATAACTAAATTTTGTAAAGTGTAGAGCTAAATTGAATTCCTTTGTATATGTTCTGGAATGATGTAGTGATTAAGCAATATTAATGCTACAGTGAATGTGAATTCAGAATATGAATTCCAATTAATGATATCAACCCTATGAAATTTATGGTCTCAAAAAATATTGAAAGTGACTTTGTATATTTATACAAATGTTTCGAAAGACTGTAGATTATGTTAATTCGTTTCTTACCAAAACACACAGAAAGGGTAGATTAATTCTCAGTGGCACTCATTAATAGAAATATGGAATTCCATTAAGAGAAAGGAAGTCTTGAATCTCTCCTATGCCTGAGGAATTTTTAGAGTTTCTCTCATTTTAATATTACGGAAGAGTAAAACATGGGAAACTGCGGTAGCATAGTGGTCAGAGCGCTCAACTCGGTAAGTAACAAACCTACTTTGGAGTCCATCATGGGGGCGTTAGAAAGGGCATCCATCCTTAAGTTTCCATCTCAAACTTATGTTTGTTCACCCCCATTCCATTGGGGATAAATAGTGACTTAAAATGATGCTATGGGAGAAGTGGTATGTATCACGCCTTGCCTTGCAACCAGTGCTATGAAAATTAGGCAGGAGAGACGGCTTGAGGCCTAAATATTAGAATCACAAAACAGGAAATAGCTTTAAGGATTTATTTGGAAAGAAGGGTAGAAGTTAGGCATGATGAGCAGTAGTATTAGTCTATTAAAATGCAAAGGTCATTCAATAAAATTAGACCAGTTGTACAAGGGGCATTAATTAATTCTATTTATTCGTTTGTTGGTTACAAATTATCATCACCTTAAAGTCGTTAACTATTGAAATTGTATTGAAAGAAGGCAATATAAACTTAAAGAGGGGAGGGTCCTAATTTTCCATCCACTGGATCAGGTGGTTATGAATCTCACTTTGATCATTTCGGGTATTCAGAATCACCAGAGGAGGAATCACCGCCTCGCATCCCCTTTGGACAGAAGCCAATTTAATCTCAATAAATTTTTTTCTATTTTTTTTTCCAATACAGTATATAGGATATCTGAAGAGAGAACTAGGAAACCCTCCTTGTTATTTTCCTCCCACATAAAATCAGTGTCTTTGCTTTGACTGAGCCTCCCCTTTATAATGGGTTTATAGCATTTACACACAGATACGTAGATAGACGTGATTGTAGATGTTTCGCATCTTCAAAAGAAGAGTAACCCAAGGTGCTCTAAGGTTATTCATATTTACAAGGTAAGTCACCTAACCTCACCTCACAAAACCTAACCTTACCCAACCTAATCAAACCTAACAATATACAGAATTATTTAACTTTTCCTGTTGATCTAGAGTTAGTCAAACAAACAAACAAACACTTATTTCCATTTTGGTACAATGGCCATTCTTATGCAAATTTAAGAGAACTTATAAGTAGACATGTAATTGGACTAATAAGTAAGAGGGTAAACAAATACATCTAAAATAAATATGGCTTTCCTAGAAAATAATAATACTGCAATAAAAATGTTAACAATAATGTTAATAATAAAATAGTAATAATAACACTCGACACAGGATCGTTATTATCGGCATCATCATCATATTTGTATTCCTTACAATGAGAATAATTAGTTCTTAACTTAGAGAACAAAGAAGGCGATATCAGTTTACATATAGAGAGGTTAGTGTGAAGGGAAATTGCATTATATCATTAAGTTTAATTAATGTGTGAGCAGCAACTATTTGTCCAAAAGAAAGCTATATAGTTTGCCTTTGAAAGCTGCGAAGGAGGATGAATTTTTAAGATGCTCGGGAATATTGTTACAGAATGTTGGCCCTTTAATAGTGATCATCTTTGAACCTGCTTCTGTATTTGTTTTCTCAATAAAGAGCTCACTGCTCTGTCTTGTGTTGGTTCCCCTTATATAGCCAACTAGGATAATGATGGTTCAAAATTTTGTATACAAAGACATAAACATCACAGGCAACCTTGTTTTCTGCCTGCAGCCACCCAAGTTTTTTGAGAGCTGGTGTGATGTGGTCATAATATTTTATTCCTCCCAGGGCAACTTGAGCTGCAAAATTAATAAAATTTTGTATTCTGTTTTTCTGAATCTTAGTGGTAGCTCCCAAAACAGTTGTGCAGTAATTAATGTGGATTAGCGTTAGAGATTCAACAACAGTTGTTCGAGTGGTAGTCTCAAAATTTTATTTTTTTACGTGATAAGCACATTAGTGTTCCTGTAACCTTTTTGCATACTTCATCTATATGGGAATCAAACAACATGTAGTTATCAAAGTGAATTCGGATATTTTTGAGTGTTTTTCTAGGTGCAATGATATTGCCTCAAAAATTAATTGTTGTGTTTTTTGGAATTTGTGCTATATGAAACCTTGAGCCAGTAAACATGCAATGTGTTTTACTTTCGTTAATTAACAGCCCAATTTCTAGAAAATAGGCTTTAACTTATGACAGATTGTTTTCTGCTATTAAGGTTAGCTTTACGAGATTATTAATATCACCACTAAGGAGCAGTTGAGCGTTATCTGCATATTGTACGACTAGACAGTCAGAAATGAAAGAAGATAGATCATTAACGTAAATGGAGAAGAGGATAGGACCAAGTACTGATCTGTGGAACAACAAATGATACATTTTTTAGCGTAGAGATAATGCTGTAAAGATGGATAGACTGTTTACGATTAGATAGATGCTCTCTACACCAGCTCAGGTCAATATTTATGTTAGAACCTTTACTAATAAGAAAATCATGGTTTACACTGTCGAAGGCTTTAGATAAGTCTAATAATACAATCAGAGAATTATTAAAATTTCTAAATTATGGTAAATTCTATTTGTAACTTTGAGGAGTGCAGAATCCATCCAGAGTTTCTGTCTGAAACCATATTGGTTAATAGCTAATATTCTGTTTGACTCTAAATATGATATAAGTTGGTATGCAACAATTTTTCCTAATATTTTAGATTAAATGGGTAGCAGAGAAATGGGACGATAGTTGTCACATTTTCTTTGTCCCCCTTTTTATGCAGAGGTATTACATGTGATTTTTTCCAAGAGTCAGAATACCTTTTAGTAACAATGGAAATTTTTATATCTAGAGTATAAGATACAATCATGGGTAGAGCATCTTTGATGAATTGAAGTAGTATACCATCTTGACCATAAGAGCCTGAGTTTCTTAGGTTCTTGATGGTAAGAACTAGGATTTATCTTGGAGTACTTTTTTGTCTTTACATTGGAAGAATTGACATCTAAATAATTACTCGTGATCACTGAGTTGATGTTTTCTTGTGTTTTCTCATATGTATTTTTCCCAACATTATCAAAATAGTTAAAGTTTTCCGCTTTGTCTTCCAACTCCGTAATATTTTCATATCTTTCTGAGGTAGTCTTTCCATTTAGTATCATGCTTCTAATCACTTTCCATGTTGCCACTGTATCATGTCTAGAGTCATTAAATTGTTTTTTGTAAAAGTGTTTTTTACTTATATCGATTAGGGATCTGACACGTTTCTTTTCTACTTTATATGGTTCATGGAGAGTCATATTATATTTATTCAGTTTTAGCTCTTTTAGTATTTGGCTTTGGATTTGCATTGCCTCTTTGATGTCATTAGTAAGCCAGGGGGCTGAGTGGTTGGTTATTTTCCATATTGCAATGGGTGCACAATTATCTAAGCATTCACGGACGACTTTTGTTAGAATCTCTACCTGCAAATCGACGTTATCTGTGATTATTATACCATTAAGTACATTTCTGTTGGTGATTAATGCTTCACAAAAGATATCAGGGCAGTAATTTTTTAGGCACCGGAATGTCTTGAAGAGAGGCTTCCTTTTGTGCTTGTTTATGTTTAGCATAGCAATGTTGAGCTCGTGATCTGCTGTTGGACAGGGAACTACGTCCCAATTGGGTATACTTTCCACTTTATTTGTAATTATCAGATCTATTAGAGTCCTAGAGTTATAGGTTATATGGGTCGGTTTTGTCATTATTTGTGTTAACTTCAGCGTTGATCACCCTTCTCATTTTGTTATCTGCTGAGAGCAAGTCATCATTAAAGTCACCAAGTATGTATATGGGTTTATGGCACTCACAGATATTTCTGAATGTTTCTAGCAGATGACTAAATGAACTGGAAGGTGCTTTTGGGTGACGCTAAATGCACCCTACAATGAAAGATGGAAGTTTCTGATACTGCACAGTGATCCATATATCTTCGAGCTCTTAAGTTTTTTCTAGCCTGTGGTTATTTGTGATGCACTGAAATAATTTCTAACAAATACAGACTCCACCCCCTTGGCCATGGTCATTACGAAATATTTTAAACTCTGGGATATTCACATATTTATTTTCAGTTGTAGGAAGAAGCCAGGTTTCACTTACACAGAGGATATCTATGTTATAGTCTTTTGTTAGCATTATTATTTCCTCTAAATGACCAAGAAGGGATTGAGCATTCACATGTACTACTGTTGCATGATTACCATTTTTCATCAGGTTGGTATCCGTATTCACAGTTGTAGTTTGTTAATGGGTTTCTCCATGATTTATTTCGACTCTGTGTTTCTGCTGGGAATTCATCCTCGTAGTGTGTTCTGGGGATAGCCCATGGATCCTGGTGTATGTCCCTGACGTTGTTTGGGTATCGCTGATTTGAGTATGTGCCTCATCTTTATAAGTACTGATTCTTCTTCTTCTTCTTCTTCTTCTTCTTCTTCTTCTTCTTCTTCTTCTTCTTCTCGTCGTCGTCGTCGTCGTCGTCTCTCTTCTTCTTCTTCTTCTTCTTCTTCTTCTTCTTCTTCTCTCTTCTTCTTCTTCTTCTTCTTCTTCTTCTTCTTCTTCTTCATTCATTATTATTATTATTATTATTATTATTATTATTATTATTATTATTATTATTCCACTCTCAGGTAGGCTTTTAATTCTGTCAGTGTATGAATCCGAGTATTTTTTTGGTGAAGTGTTGCTTGGAAATAAAGTGTTGTTGTCCTCCCGATCTCCCCATGGTGGGCTTGATCGGGGGTCAGTCAACCCCCGAATCCAATATTTTAGCAATTCTGGAGGTGACGGGCCCACGTTTGAGTCCACAGTGGAGTTATAGGAAGGGCATCCAGTTTTATTTCCCCAACTTCAGTCCGTCTGTGTCTTCCCTCATATGGAAACTGGTAGTGACAAAAAAATGCAAAAAAATTAATGTTACTATTTTATTGCTCTCTTCTCCAAACAGTTATCTTCCTGAAGAAGCGCTTGCAGGCTTGGTTCTCTCTCTCTCTCTCTCTCTCTCTCTCTCTCTCTCTCTCTCTCTCTCTCTCTCTCTCTCTCTCTCCTCTCTCTCTCTCTCTCTCTCTCTCTCTCTCTCTCTCTCTCTCTCTCTCTCTCTCTCTCTCTCTCTCTCTCTCTCTCTCTCTCTCTCTCTCTCTCTCTCTCTCTCTCTCTCTCTGGTGTGTCCCGCCAAATTTCGGAAGCGGACGACGACTGAGTAAGCTCTACAGTTATTGCTGATTTCTGAGGGTTCTACAGCGCAGTTTGATTCCTCACCGTGGCGAGATTCATAGTAAGATACAGACATCATTTTAGGTGTCAACAGTGCTTTTTGGGGTCTTTTTGGACTTAGTCTGTAGTATCGAGAAAAAGCTATCTGCCAGTGGTAAGACCCCATTCGTTTGGCGGACTCGGATTTGTGCATGCGCAGTACGACGTGGGGTGACGTCATGTTGCTTCCCCCTCTCGTTGACGTCTCTCCAAGCTAGTGTTGCCACCTCACCGGATATCATGGACTATTCTGGACCATCCTCCTTGGTGGATATCGAGGCCGACATAACCCTGTGTGACGAGGATGGCCAGGATATGCAGGATTGGCCTCTTCTTCCACCATGTAGACATCAGCAGCCACCAGCTGGGGTTATGTGCTCTCACCCTCATCCTCAACTACTGAACTCTGCCTCCTCTAAACGCCCCATAGACCATGGGTCTGATTCCAGCAGTGCCTCAACGTCGCCTGCTGCCAAAACTCACAAGACAGACAAGGATGCTGTTCCACATGCAACCTCTGGCAGTTCCTTGCCCTGCCCTCTTCCTCCTGCTGTACCTTTGTTACCTCCTTCAGCTACCTCTTCATCACTCCAGTCAGCTGCACTCTCATCGCTCCCATCTGCTGCCCCAGCCTTTGCTCCTCGGGCAGATTATGTCAAGCTGGGCTTCCAAGAAAATCCCTCCAGTGAAGTGAAGCTTCGTTGGCTTACTGATGTCACCAAAACTTTTCGTCTCAATCAGGAGCTGGCTGAGGTGAAGATGTCTTCGGTTACATCACGCTTTGTCTACATCT
Organism: Halocaridina rubra; assembly: GCA_037179515.1. NCBI lineage: Eukaryota > Metazoa > Arthropoda > Malacostraca > Decapoda > Atyidae > Halocaridina > Halocaridina rubra. The sequence goes on from JAXCGZ010005677.1 coordinate 196,123, forward strand.
CGAGGCGTCGCAAGGACATCATTGACAGGGTCACGAGTGGGGATTTCTTTCTCTACGTTGCGATATTCAGGACTCAATTGAGCGGCCCCGTAAGTTCCCAACATACCTCGTTACTCGCTACCCTATTGCACTTGACCCTTCCCTTGCCAAGGAGCTACCAGGAGTGCACACTGCTCGACGGTTCTTTCAGGACGGGGAGCCTATCAACCGTATTGTCATCACCTGGAGTCTCCCTGAACCACCCCCACCAGTCGTTGAGTTTTCCTTTCTCCCTTGCCTCCCTTCCTGTGAATTGCGCAGGATGAAGGACGAGCAGCCTTGGTGTTTTAAATGCTGGGGTATTGGCCATATCTCACGCTATTGTTCTGCTCCGGCCAGATGTGCGTGGTGTGCTGCTGCCCATGACACACGCTCCTGCCCGCACCGTATACCTGCCTCATCTGCTGCTGCCGCTGCTTGTGATACTGCTTCTGGATCCACGTCTCAGCCTCCGCCGGACACTTCGCAGTGGAAGTGTGTTCGGTGCAACATGCCTGGGGTCAACGTCTGGCATGGCTGTGCTAGACGGTCTCATGCCACACCACCAGAGCGCGCTCCACTGCCCCCGCCACCGCCCATCGCCGCAACTTCCTCTCTACGTCCTCCTGACTCTGCTGACATCATTGCTCTCCGTAAGGCTGTTGCTACCCTGGAGTCCCGCTGTACAGCTCTCACAGCTCGCCTTGATACCATAGGTGCCCGCATTGACAGTATGGTCACCCAGCAAGATACAATTTAAAGGACTCTCGCAAGTTTGGTCGAGTCTCATCATGCTGTTGTTGACACCATCACGACTCTCACTGACAAATTTAATAAGGTCGCCTCCCACCTTGAGAAGTTGACTGATGTGCAGCCCAGGTCTTCTTCATCCCATGCTCTGTCTGACAGTGCCCCGCCCACTTCTGCCTTCCGCAAAAATAAGAATAAGATTCGCTAGTCGCATACAATTTCATGCCATCTCTTGGAATGCCTTTGGAATTAGACACTCTCCTAAACTCACTGCACTTAGAGCCTATGTTTATCGTCATCATCCGCAGGTTATTTTCATACAAGAGGCTTTTCCTGGTGGTGCTCCACCAGGGGAGGAGGCTCCTATGCTCACAGGGTATGTTTCATATGTGCATTATACCAGGAGAGGACTCATTACCTACATTCATTCCTCCATACCTCACACGCTCCTTGGTTCTTCTGCACAAGGACCTTTCTTAGGTGAACCTGCAGTTCCCCTCATACCGCAGTTTCCCTCCCATTCACACCAGAATGTCCTCATCGGAAAATGTTGACCTTTTTGACCTTATGTGTGTAAATACTGATAATTTTCCCGAAGTGTTTATATCATCTCTGGACAGAATATTCGTATATTCACGTGAGGACATCAGAAGGGAATTGGAAAAAATTAAAAAAGTCACTCTGTACAAAACAAGTCAACTTTTGCTTTCGAAGGTAGTGGAACTCTTTCCCCAATACAGTGGTAAACACATCATAAAAAAACGAATTAAAAAAGACATAATTACAAACATAATAACTTTTAGCGCGTGTCCTGAATATCTCAATGAACGGTGAACTTGACAAACTCTTTCAACCTCAAACTTCGGTTGTAAAATCCATAGAGTCTAAAAAAACACACGACCTAGGAGACCTACATCGAATGATAGAAAGTCTTGCAGATAAGGTGAAAATTTTGGAAGCAGATGCTGAAAAGGTGAAAGCCTTACAACACAAGGTGGGTTTGCTAGAATCTGACATTGTCCTACTTAAAAGAGATAATTCTAGGCTGAAACTCCTATCAGAAACATCTCCACCTCTCAGTTCAGTGCCGTCACCTAACAACGATGATGTCCCTTCTATCAACAACCCTCAGGTTTTGCAAACTAGGTTTTCTGTCTCTACTCGCAATTCCTTCATTGCATTGAGAGACGAATGTGACAGTGGTAGTGAAGAAGAGGTAGATCCAGATTAAAGTGATAGTCATCAAGAAAACCTGAATACACCATCTAGCATAAATAATCAAATCAGTAACAGGTTACAAAATAGTGATGAAACAACAGCGTCCTTTCCCACTACTCCTAACAATACAACAACAGGCACTAACCAGAACAAGATTCTTCCCAGCACAAACAACCAACCTGGTAAAGAGTTGCAAAACAGCGAAGAAGATATAGAGTCAATCTCCACTACTCCTAACAACACAGCAACTATCACTAACCAGGACAACCAAATTACACCTTCCAGCACAAATAACCAACCAAGCAATAGGCTGCAAAATAATGAAGAAAACAGAAAAGACAAAATAGCTGCAGTCTCTATTCTAAACATTCCATCGAAGTCCTCTCCCCCACAGCCACAGTTGCCCAATAATGTAAGTGCAAGGGTTACTGCTCAAATATATATTCGCATTCCTGGCAACCCCTTTGAGAGAGAGATACGTAATGCATTGACAAATCAAGGCATTCCTTCTGAAGAAGTCTTGATTAAGGAGCTTTCTCGCAAACCAAACTGGGTTTCCTTCGCAATAACGATATCGAAAGGATTTGAATATGTGCCTTACAAACTGAAGCAATGGCCTACAGGCACAAGTATCCAGCCATTTCGTGGGGGCAAACAATGGACACAACCTGGGTATTCTACAAAATATCCCAAACTACAGTCATACCAAAATAAACAGCAAAGAGCTAATGAAACAATCCCCTATACGCGAGACTACAGAAAGAGACACGATACAAACCTCTCTTACCGCCGTCCACGCACAAGAAACCTCTCCTGGAGTGATGGCTCTTACAACCCTAGACACTCACCTAGGCATACAAACTTTGGGAAGGCCCGATCATACCACGGCATGTACTCAAACCAGCGTTACACATCCAACGGCAGGTACAGACACCAGGATCCATGGGCTAACCCCAGAACACACTACAATGATGAATTCCCAGCAGAATCACACAGTCGAAACTACAACTATGACTATGGATACCACCCCAATGAAACATGGTAAGAATGTAACATTAGTACATGTGAACGCTCAGTCCCTGCTCGCTCATTTTGAGGAAATAATAATGCTAACAAAAGATTGCAACATAGACATCCTCTGTGTAAGTGAAACTTGGCTTCCTCCTACAACTGAAAATAGATATGTGAATATCCCAGAGTTTAAAATATTTCGCAATGACCATGGCCGAGAGGGTGGGGTTTGTATTTATGTTAGAAATTATCTTTGTGCATCAGAAATAACCACAGGTTTAGAAAAAACTGAGGAGCTCGAAGATTTATGGATCACTGTGCAGTATCAGAAACTTCCATCTTTCATTGTAGGGTGTGTTTACCGTCACCCTAAAGTACCTACCAGTTCATTCAATCATCTGCTAGAAACATTCAGAAATATCTGTGTGCGTCATAAACCCATATACATACTTGGTGATTTTAATGATGACTTGCTTTCAGCAGAAAACAAAATGAAAAGGGTGATCAACACTGTGAAGTTAACACAAATAGTGACAAAACCGACCCGCATAACCCCTAATTCTAGGACTCTTATAGATCTGATAATAACAAATAAAGTGGAAAGTATACCCTATTGGGACGTAGTTCCCTGCCCAATTGCAGACCACGAGCTGAACATTGCTATGCTAAACATAAACAAGCCGAAAAGGAAGCCTCTCCTCAAGACATTCCGGTGTCTAAAAAATTACTCCCCTAATATCTTTTGTGAAACATTAATCAACAACACAAATGCACTTAATAGAATTAAATACGCAGATAACGTCGATTTGCAGGTTGAGATTTTAACAAAAGTCTTCCTTGAATGCTTAGATAGTTGTGCACCCATTGTAACAAGAAAAATAACCCGCCCCTCAGCCCCCTGGCTAACTAATGAAATCAAAGAGGCAATGCAAATCAGAAATCAAATACAAAAATAGCTAAAAATTAATAGATATGATATGACTCTCCGAGAACGTTATAAAACAGAAAAGAAACGTGTCAGATCTCTCATCAGTGTAAGTAAAAAAGACTTTTGCAAAAAACAATTTAATGACTCTAGACATGATACAGCAACAACATGGAAAGTGATAAGAAGCATGATACCAAATGAAAAGAGTACCTCGGAAAGTTATGAGAATATTACGGAGTTGAAAGACAAAGCAGATAACTTTAATAACTATTTTGCTAACGTTGGCAAAAATACATATGAAAAAACTCAAGAAAACATCAACTCAGTGAATATGAGTAATTGCTTAAATGACAATTCTTCCAATGAAAACACAAGAGAGTACTTCAAGCTAACTCCTATAGATTGTGCTACCCTAATTCTTACCATAAAGAGTCTAAGAAACTCTGGCTCTTATGGTTCAGATGGTATACCATTTCAGTTCATCAAAGATGCTCTACCCATGATTGCATCCTATATTCTAACTATTATGAACACTTCCATTGTTACTAAAAAGTTTCCTGACTCTTGGAAATTATCACATGTAATACCTCTGCATAAAAAGGGGGACAGAGAAGATGTGACAAACTATCGTCCCATTTCCCTGCTACCCATTTTCTCTAAAATATTAGAAAAAATTGTTGCATGCCAACTTATGTCATATTTAGAATCAAATAGACTACTAACGATTAGCCAACATGGTTTCAGACCAAAACTCTCGACGGAAACTGCACTGCTTAAAGTTACGAATAGTATATATAATAATATAGATATGAAAAAAATATCTATACTAATTTTGTTAGACTTATCAAAAGCCTTCGACAGTCTAAACCATGAAATTCTTTTAAGTAAATGTATTAACTTAAATATTGATCCAAGCTGGTTTAGCGAGTATCTATCTAATCATAAACAGTCCATACGTCTTAACAACATTATATCTGTGCCAAAGGATGTATCATTTGGTGTTCCACAGGGATCAGTACTTGGTCCTATCCTCTTCTCCATTTACGTAAATGATCTATCTTCTTTCATTTCTGACTGTCTAGTCGTACAATATGCAGATGACACTCAACTACTCCTTAGTGGTGATATTAATAACCTCCCAGAGCTAACTTTAAGAGCAGAAAACACTCTGTCAAAAATTAAAACCCATTTACAAGAAATTGGGCTGTTAATTAACGAAAGTAAAACACAGTGCATATTTATTGGTTCAAGGTTCCACATAGCACAAATTCCAGAAAACACAGCAATTAATATTTGCGACAATATTATCACACCTAGCAAAACAGTCAAAAACCTAGGAATTCACTTTGATAACCACATGTTGTTTGATTCCCACATAGATAAAGTATGCAAAAAGGTTACAGGAACATTAATGTACTTATCACGTATAAAAGACAATTTTGAGACTACCACTCGAATAACTGTTGTTGAATCTCTAGCCCTAAGTCACATTAATTACTGCACAACTGTTTGGGGATCTACCACTAAGACTCAGATAAACAGAATACAGAAGCTTATTAATTTTGCAGCTCGAGCTGCCCTGGGAGGAATAAGAAAATATGACCACATCACACCAGCTCTCAATAAACTTGGGTGGTTGCGGGCAGAAAATAAGGTCGCTTATGCTATTTATGTTTTTGTATTCAAAATTTTGGACCATCATTATCCTAGCTGGCTATTTGATTTAAAAACAGTCAGGGATATAAGGGGAACCAACACAAGACAGAGCAGTGAGCTCTTTATTCACAGAACAGACACAGAAGCAGGTTCAAAGATGATCACTATCAAAGGGCCAACACTCTGGAATAATATTCCAGAGCATCTTAAAAATGCATCCTCCTTCACAGCTTTCAAAGGCAAACTATATAGTTTTCTTTTGGACAAATAGTTGCTGCTCATTAAGAACTAATTATTCTCAAAGTAAGGAAACAAATATGGAAATGATGCCGATAATAATGATCCTTTATCTAGTGGCATACTTACTACTTTATTATTAACATTATTGTTTACATTTTTAGTACAGCATTATTATTTTCTATGAAAGCTACATTTAATTTAACTATATGTCTAACCTTCTTATTTATTAGTTTAATTACATGTCTACTTATAAGTTACTATTAATGTTGAATAACCATTGTACAAAATGGAAATAAATGTTTTGATTTGATTTTGATTTGACTTTGAAATCACTGTCGGGAATGGTACTCTTCGATTGTGCAATGTCTACTCTGCCCCAGGTGTGATTAATCTACCAGCCCTTCCAATACCTACAGATAGTGGAATGATCTATATGGGGGATTTTAATGCCAGACACCCCGCCCTTGGTGACTCATCTCCCACTCCCAATCGCGGTGGCAAGCCTCTGCTCGACTACATCCGCCGCTACCGCCTCACTCGCTGGGATACTGGTGGTGCCACACACGCTCGTGGGGGTACTTTAGATCACATTTTCACAGCTGGCCTTGTGGTACCTAATGTCTCCTGCTCTTCTATCCCTTCTCTCTTTTCTGACCACGTTGCCCTTAGCCTGAAATACTCCATACTTCAGACTCCAGCTACCCTCTCCCATCACCGCACCCGCATCTCTATCCCTCCCAAATACTGCCCCACTTATATTTCCTTTATCTCTCACCTCCTTCCCACTTTTGATCTCCTTTCTCCAGACAGCTGATACAACTCACTGGTGGATTCTACACATGACTTCTACATGCATTACGTTCTCAGACCACACGTTCCACGTCGCCCTGAGGCCCATTCCTGGACTTTGGACCAGCGTATTGCCCAGGCGGACAGGACAGCTGTGGATGCTGGACTCTCCTTTCAAAGACAGCCCACCCCTGACCACCTGCACCAATATCAGTTGGCGAGGGATGATCTGGTTGCCCTGCAGAAGTGCATGCACACGGAGTATTGGCAGAAATTTACGGATAGTATTAACCATCAGACTAGCGCTGGGACTATGTGGCATCTTATAAGGAAGGTTGTCAAGAAGAAACCCACCTGTGCTCTACACCACAGTCCACTTGAGTATGCTCAGGACCTCATTACTACCTGGTCAGCACAGTCACAAACTTGCAACCTTCCCGGGAACGTTCAAGAGGCACTCTCCACCCACCGCAGTGTTCGTAACCTCCGCCTAATGGGTGCATTACTACAGACGGATGAAGAGGATGACATCCTATTCACAGAGGATGAACTACGACGTGCTCTTGCTAGGATTAAGGCTACTGCCCCTGGGGAGGATGGTCTTACATATCAAGTTCTCCGTCTTCTTCAGAAAGTTCCTGGTAACCCCCTACTGCAGCTCTTCAATCTTTGCTTTTGCTTGGGGCATGTGCCCTCTGCCTGGACCAGAAGCACTATTATTCCTCTACCAAAACCTGGAACCGACAAATTTAGGCCTATCTCCCTCACCTCCTGCTTCAGCAAAGTGTTTGAACGCATCCTTCTTGCCCGGCTCATGCACCGTCTACAGGATAAACTCTCCCCCAGTCTTTATGGTTTCCTCCCACAACGGAGCACACATCACTGCCTCGCTGAACTCTACACCCGTCTTTCTCCCACCAGTGTGGTCGCCTTCCTGGACCTCAAATCTGCCTTCGATATAGCCAACAAGGAAATTATTCTTGACCAGCTGGTGGACTTTGGAGTTCGGGGGAACATACTGAAATGGATACGGGGATATCTCTGCAACAGAACATCAAGTGTCCTTTTTAAAGGGTCGTATAGCTCCTATGAACGGTTTGAACTGGGCACTCCTCAGGGGGGTGTGCTAAGTCCTTTTCTATTCAATATCCTTATGCATCGTCTACTCTCCCTCCTTCCTGTCATTCCCGGGACTACAGTTACCTGCTATGCGGACGACATATGCATCCACACAACCTCAACTCACGACCTTCAGCACATGCTCCATGATTTTTACGTGTCTGCTACCTCCTGTGGCCTTATTATCTCCCCAGAAAAAAGCAGGATTTTTACTTCACGCAACTGCAGAGCACTGCCCGCATTCGCCATGGGTGGTAATGTCATCCCTCACTGCACACAGTACACGTATTTAGGTGCACCAGTCCGGATCACCCCAGCTATACCTGCACGTCAACGAATTCATCCCTTTGTGAAGAGCCTTCTTGACCGTCTGGAGCCCCGCTTTGCACCTGTCAAGTGGCTTGCCAACAATGCTGCAGGAGTCTCCATCCCAGTGGCGAGGACCCTCTACATCCTACTACTTCGGTCAGTGGTTGACTATCTGTCTCCTGCCTTGTGTCAACTTCCTAGACCAGCTCTCGAGCCACTTGAAAAGTTCCAGAATCGAGTCATGAGATTTATCTTGGGATGTTCTCTCTCTACCCGTATTGTGAGTATGCAGTTGGAGCTCAACTTGCCCCCTCTTGTGGAGAGGATTTATGCCAATGTGTCCTATTTTACTGTTAAGTGTCTTCACTACCCCTTTCTTGCTCCGTACTTCTCTGCTGTCATGAGGACGTCCCTGGATCCAGACGCACCCAGGCTCCCACTTCGAGCAGGAGGTCATAACCTTATCAGGGTGGTGAGTGACATTCTCCGTGGCCTTGACATCGACCTGCCAGTGCAGGCGGCTGTCCCAGATTTACCACCCTGGCGTGTCCCCCTCCCCGCTGTCACATATACACCGACCTCGAAGGATGTCTATCCCCCCTTGCAGAGACAGTTAGCTCTGGAGACTATCGCTTATGTGTCCACGTCTGTCCCTGCAGCACACCACGTCTATGTTGATGGTTCTGTGCAAGCAGATGGGAGGGCGGCATGTGCTGTGTTTTCCCCCACCATGGAGCCGCCTGTGCTGGCTGATTCATGGATTGGCCGTAGACTACCCACCTCGTCGAGCTCCACCTACTGTGAACTGAATGCCATCTTGGATGCCGTGACTCTCCTTGTTCGACGACGAGTGAATGGGGTAATAATTTGTGACTCCCAATCGGCCCTACAAGCCCTATCCTCGCCAAGACCTATCTGTGGCCGTGCTGTGGGAGATATACTATGTCGCCTCGCGGCCGCTCGGGATGCTTCTCTTGTTGTGTCGTTTGTATGGACTCCATCCCACATTGGGCTGACTGGCAACGACACAGCGGATCGTCTTGCCAAGGCGGCCTGTATGCTGGATGGGCATGCTGTGGACGCTGAGCCCTCCCTCCGATGCCTACGTAACATCATCTACTCAGCTGGGTTTGCCATGACGGTCCAGCGCAGGGACACGGAGAGGGCCAACAGTGTGTCCATACAGCACCATGATCACTTTCTTCACAGTCGCTACAAGTATCGCAGACGCGGGTTAATGGTGCGGAAAAACAATGTAGTTAGTGCTCGGCTCAGAATGGGGTATCGGCCTTTATGGCAGGTCTCCCAGACTCTAGATATGCCACAGTACACCTCCTGTAAATTATGCGACCGTCCTAATGCTAACACTCTTGACCACTATTGTCTTCAGTGCCCCACAGTGAGAGATGTTTTACCACGAGGTCAGAACTTAATACAGATCTGCTCATTTTTACTTAATGATGACAACCTTGATGTTATTCTTGCTCGTTATCCTCACTTTGGTGGCCATTAATTATATTGAATTATACATATATTTTCTGTATGTTGCTGTATATTTCTGTTTGTGCATTCTGCATTTCTCTGAGCTTTACTTTTGCATATAATGTACTCTGTGCTGCCATACTGTGAGTTGTGTGTTAGTATGCAGCAATGTTTTATCAATGTGTACACCTCCCTGTAAACTATGTTCAATTCTTGGTTTTGTATCCATTTGAAGCATTATTTGTATGAACTCATGTAATGTCTGACGCCTTGGCGCAATAAATTAATAAAATAAAATATAATCTCTCTCTCTCTCATTGTCAAAAAATACGAGATCCATTATCGGTACCTGTTATTATCTTTTCTTCCTGATAATGACATTGAAATACTCAGAGATGTGGAATAACAGAAATTCATTTTCCATTCTCGTCGTTTTTTACTATTGATTGGTGAGATTATTCTGCGGCTGTTTCTGTTACTGCGAAAAAAAGCGTTTTATTGTATCAATCAAAAAGGTTTATTGTATATGTTGGCATTTATCTATCTGTCTTTATTAGTCTATTTATCACTCTCTTCCTTTCCAGTTGTGTATATGTCCATATTGGTTTATATGTATCTATATATCTATATATCAACATTTCTATCAAATATCATTATTTTTCGTATATAATCCAACTAATAGCATGCTTAGGTGTTCATATATATATATATATATATATATATATATATATATATATATATATATATATATATATATATATATATATATATATTTGTATATATGTGTGTGTGTGTATGTGTGTGTTTATGTGTGTGTGTGTGTGTTTGCGCTTGTGTGCATGTATGTGTTTATCTATTTAGCCAAACCTATTTCCCTCTGCAGCGATTGATCATATATTGTTTATATGTATATTTAGCTGTTTATATATATCACAATGTAAGTATGTATATATAGATATCTTTATGTTTGTCTGTCTCTTTATTCAACTACACATGTATGTAATCTAGCTCTATCTTTCTCTATTTTTCCGTCAATCTACCAGTTCACTTACAATTGGATGTGAGAAGAGAGAGAGAGAGAGAGAGAGAGAGAGAGAGAGAGAGAGAGAGAGAGAGAGAGAGAGAGAGAGAGAGAGAGAGAGAGAGAGAGAGAGAGAGAGAGAGAGAGAGAGAGAGAAAAATTGGAATTAGTGCAAACTAATGGTATTTAATATCTCTGATTCAGGGGTAGTGGAGAGGCTGCTGAAGAATTTTACCCTACTTTTGGCATATCAGATGCCTTCAGCAGAATCGACTTAATTTACCTGAAACGCCAGATACTCTGAAATATCTCTTGGGGATTACAGAAATCTGTTGTTATTTTCCATCATAGAAATTGAAATGATGAAGTGAAATCTTCTGAAGTAAATGTCAGTGTCTTTGTCTACATACCAAAGTAAATATAAGATTATTATTTAGAATCTTTTCAAAATGAATAAAATGGTATGTTCTTACCTGCATATGTATGCTGTTATATATAATTTTTACCGTTTTATGGAAATAAGAATTAAATACCATTTACCAATGTCACATTATGTACCTTGTAGGGTTTAAAACATCGGGAAGTGACATCTCCGTGGTCGAGCTCACAGCGAAGCGTAAGGAAGGGCATCCACCCTTAATTCCGCAGCTCCAACAAGTCTCTCCCCACCCCCAATTGAATGGGGAGAAAGTGTGAGACAGAAAGCGATGACAATATTCCTAGTAAAGAGTATCGGGTTTTCCCTTATATAACACCTTGTAGCATTGTGGAAACGACTAGGCCTGCAATTTCGGTGGTTCAGGGTTTGATTCCCGATTTTGCTTTTGGTTCTATATA